>VYZQ01009045.1:51849-65306 GCA_013400655.1 Mystacornis crossleyi
GACTTAAGTCTAATTAACACCCAAAAAAAAAGTGTAAAGCAGTTTTCAGTCTGGCCCATGAGTAAGTTTTAGAGATGTTTGAAAACATATCCAAAACAATTATTGATTATGTTGCTGAGGTGGGAAATTTCTGAACACAGAAATTTTAACAGCAAATTTATTGTAAAAATATTTACAAAAATGTCCCGAATATCTATTCTCTTTAATATATTTCTAAGCAAGATTTTTAATTCCTTCGGTAAGACAGAGTTAAGAAAATATTATATAGTGGGATCAAGCTGAAAGAAATGGGACGTATGCCTGAGTGCAGAAATAGTGACCAAGGAGGCTCGATGCCATGGCAGATCTCCCCCAGCCATGGGGATGACACACTGTCAGCATGACAGTCAGCATGTATGACAGCTCTTTTATGGGAATGTTCTATTTACAGAAACAAATAGCTATTTGTAAGTTGCAGAACTTAACTGTACATATCGGAAATTAAACATCGGCTTACCAAAACATGTGAGTTTTCCAACAACAAAAAAAAAAATTAAAGGCTGTTGTAGTTATCTGTGGTCTGAAAGATCTTAGTGCCAACACTGCATGTTCTAAAGCTACAGACATTTTCCAAAAAGAAACAACAGGGATACACTTCAAAACTTAATTAGAGGGAAATGTACCACAGACCCTGCCAGTCTATATCAAAATCAAGAATTTATAAAAATATCTTAAGTGATTACTGATTTCAAAGGACTAAGTACCTTTTCATTCTTAGAATACT
Source organism: Mystacornis crossleyi (assembly GCA_013400655.1). NCBI lineage: Eukaryota > Metazoa > Chordata > Aves > Passeriformes > Timaliidae > Mystacornis > Mystacornis crossleyi. The sequence goes on from VYZQ01009045.1 coordinate 52,613, forward strand.
AAATAGAAGTTAATTCCAACAAGAGGGTATTCTCCATGTAAGAGATTAAAATGCAACAGTTACATCTCGTAGTTTCCAAATTAATACGAAAACCTCCGCTTCCTCTTGCAGTTCACTCTCATTAAAAACCCTTTAGCAAATCTATAAATTAAAAAATCATTGTGATGCATTCTTATGATACACAAGCTTTTGTAAAATAATATTAGATTCCTATTCTGTGTACAGAAAAAGGAAATAAATTAACTCCTGGGTAATATCCCTGAAACATTAGCAGTATGAATGGTGCTGGAGCACAATTAGGTTTGCAGAAACTCCCTCCTCTGAACACCCATACACCATGCTATTTAGGGCTAGTTTTGAAAACTGTAATTAAACAGTCAGAAAACCACTGGAAAAGAAACAAAATAACAAGCCACATAAAAGTCACAGGGAGAAAACAAACAAACAAGCCCCTGGTTGATCATTTAGGTTTCTTAATGAGTTCTGGTAATTCCAGTAAGTTACAGAAGCCAGGAAGAACCTGAGCAGTCAGCTCCCTTTCTTTCAAACTTTAACAACTCTATTACGTTTCAAAAAACCAAATCACTGCTCAGCTTACTGAAATAACATTTTTCTCCTGTACGCATTCTTGTCAGATAAATCTATAGCTAATAATTCCTCTCTGCCTGCTCGCTTATCCATACTGAAACACCAGGAGAAACACAATTCCCAGAGCTCCTGCTAAGCCCCTTTGCCAGCCTGGAAAGGATTTTTAGGGGCTGGGAGTTTTTAGTCGGGCTACAGAATGGCATCCATAGAGCAAGGAATGCTCTCCTGTTTCATCACCTGTGGCAACACTGGCTGGCACAGGGCTGGAAGAGCCACCAGGTTGTGGAGAGCTGGTGGAACTCCAGTTTGCTCGGAGATGATGGCACCTCTGTAGCCCAGCACGCTGGCAAGCTGGACAACAAAGCCACTGGACCTGTGATGCCCAGCATTTCAGAGACAGAAACAAGCCTTATTTAAGGGACAGACAGGAGGCCACCTCCTCTTCAATATATTCATCTATCTCTCCCTGTTCCCGTCATGCCACTCATGCAGTTCGAAGCAGGTGGAAATTATTCACGGTTGCCTGCTGGGGATTCCCTCGGCAAATGTAACGCTGGATTAGAGAGCTCACAAGTTGTCTTCCCAGCAGCTCCGGGGCCAGGGAGCACAGCTAGCGGACACTGCCAAAATACGCCTGGTGTCAGCTTACAGTTCTTGAGGGAGACTTCCTAATTGCCATAAATTAGCCACTATTACCTGGTGGACAGCTGAGAATCAAGGAACTTTGACTTGTTGCTGCCATTCCGCCCTCACCCAGATGCTGCAAAGGACATCTTGACTTTGCCAGGTGCTTGGACAGCTGGCCAAGTGAGGAGGGAGCAGAACCCCGTCCTTCCTCCAGGTACGGCCAGTCAGGCCAGGGGGATGGCGTGAGGAGGGTCACCAGACATGTTATCATCCCTGCTCTGCATCAGCTCACTGCTGGGGTGATACCATGAGGATTTTTTGCTTTTTCATATACCTCTCTTATATACCCTTTTATACAGCTTTTATGTATCCTTAGTGCTTTTAGCCCACATACTTGTAATTCCCTAAGTCTGATAACGAGCTTAGACCCAAAGTTCTGTTAAGCCAAGAGACCAAACATCTTGGAAGCCTCGCAGTTGGGGATCAGAAAGTCCCAGACACCAAGGTCCTCTCCAGAACACATTCTGTAAACCAAGATAGGCCCATCCAGGGCAAGGTTCCTCAGGACAGGGGCTTCTCTTGAGCCTCTCATTGGGGAATCTGTGATGGATACACCAATGAGCAAGGTCTATAACTGTATAAGCAAATCACGGTGTGCATTTTTTGGTGTGCATTTTCAGTGTGCATCCTGGGGTGCATTTTCAGTGTACATTCTGGGGTGCAGTTCAGTGCATTCTACCTGGATGTGGTGCACCTGAGGATCTTTAAATAAATACTGAGGTAAAACCCTTTTTTTCCCTCCAGCTGTGTTTGGCTTTTAATTCTAAGCCCAGGGAAAGGCAACAGGGGCACTGAGAGACCTTGTGTCGCTGCTAATCTGAATTTAATCTGTGTTTTCTGTTTGAATTCAGGGCCACAGCCAGACTCAGTTCACAGTCTCAGTCAGCTGTCTTTAACAGTGTTGTGCACATCCAAAATGGCAGAAAAAATTTTAGCCAGCACAAATCTTCCTATAAATATAGCAGGAAAAAAAGAACCAAGCATCCAACCAAACAGGTAAATATGCACATGACTGAATTCTGCCCTTTGTCTCACACCCACACCTCTGAGATGGAATAAAAGGCCAATTTCAGTCCTGGGGTACACAAACACTGACTGAGGTACAGTTCACATGTAAACCCAGGCTGAACTGGATATAAGTCAGTGTGGCTTGGAGAAATGTAGGCAGTTGAGCCAATGACTTTGGTACAGCTTTGCCTGCAAGCCGATGGAATATCATTGTTCCTACACCTCCAATCTGTAGAGCTGTATGAGACTAAAATTTACAGGTTCTTACTCCTTACTCTGTACATAGAGAATTTTCACAAAGACCGTGATCTGGGAGCTCCTGTTGATTTTAATCAGTGGTCAGCAGTTCTAGAAAAACTCCTTAGGTGGTAGGCTTTGCTCTACGGTTTAGGCAGTCAGACCATCATCTCCCTTCCCCTGTTTGTAGAAATCTATTTTTATAAGTGATTCATGGAGAAATACTAAGAAATACTGAGAAAATGAATGACAATTTTGGTATTATATTTGCAGGATATACATGAGATTTTTGTTTTGTGCTTTGCTAGCTGTTTATCAACCTACCAATCCTCATCCCCAGGGGAAAAAAAAAAAACAAATAAGAAAAGGCCAAAAGTGGAGGACAATATGGCATAAAGGTCTCCTTTCTCCTTGGCTCATTTCAGAAATAAAAGCATTTACTCACAGAGGACACACAACAGCAGGTTCAGGTTGCTTTCCACATAGAAAAGAGATATTTTCCAACATATTTCTTTCAGTTACCTGTCACAGAAATGCACTGATCCCTTAGGGTGGAGAGGGGACCCACAGACAGATTTTCTACCTGTGTCAAGTGGCCCCACACCAGCATGGCCAGACCTTGCTGCTGCCCTTCCTCCGTGCAGAACCAGCCTGTACATTATGTCATCTCCCAAACAGCCTATCCTGCACCCAATCCTTACAACAACAACAAAAAAACAAACAAACAAACAACAACAACAACAACAACAACAACAACAACAACAACAACAACAACAACAACAACAACAACAACAACAACAACAACAACAACAACAACAACAACAACAACAACAACAACAACAACAAAAAAAAAAAACAAAAAAAAAGAAAGGAAAAAACAACCAAAAAAACCACCTTACAAGTGGAAAATGAGCACAGAAGTCACCTCTTCTTAGTCTTTTCTAGGCAGAGACTCAATGCTTCACAAGGAAAATCAGAGAAAAGTCATGAAGAGCTTTTGGTGGTAAAGCTATTCTGATCTCTTGTAGCCTGAGTAACTGAAAGAGGCTAAGGACACATTTTCAAGACTTTTACAGGAAGATGTAATTATAGCATAAAGCTAGTATTGGGATCTTATAATCTTTCATTAAGTAATTCTGAATGCACTGTAGGGTGACTTTAAATAGCACAGAAGTATCTATTGGCATAATACAGAATACTAGTAACTCCCATGACAGAAAAGCCTATGTATTTGGGAAAGAACTGTGAAAGCAGTGAAAAATTTCACTTTCCTAAATTAACTCTGATCTCCAGATTTTGACACTGAATTTTTGAGTCATTATGTTTGAATAATATAAGGGGGTTGGTATATAATACACTGCCTTAGATTAGGTTTATCAAGTGTCTAATAAAGCAGGATGTTCATCTCTTTTGTCTTCTGGGTGAAGAGTCTTTTATTACAGTGTAGTATCTTTTGTTTTAATGCTGCTTTGCAGTGGATTGCCAGCTCATTAATTTTTCTGCTATAACACCCAAATCCCTTTGCTGATCAGTGTGCTGAATGATTGATTCCCTACTCCCAGACTAATTTTTTACATTGGACTGCATTTACCATCTGGTAGATAAATCATCCAAAACACTCTAATTCAGAGCCTGGTTCCAGTGATCCTCTTTGTTTATTCAGTCAGCAGCAGGAATATCACTTGCAAATGTGGAGGTTGTGTTCTCTCACCTGGATAACTGTTCCATATTGCAGACACAGGTTTTAACAAAGAGCATTGAGATAACAATAAACCTCTTCTCGTTAACAAAAAAATCCAAACAAACAAACAACCCCCCCAAACAACATCAAAACAAACAAAAAAAGAGAAGTAGGTATCTCTTCTTTGTGTTTTCTAGCCAAAATTTTTGTTTCGTTCCTACCATAGCCACTTGTTTCTCACATGAAAAAGAGTATTTCTTACAGCACAGAACCAATTTTGCACATTTCAAACATACTTAGCTATTTTCATGAAGACATCCTTTGTAGCTGTAAGCACCTGCACAAGTGAAGAAAAGGACATCCTTTGCAGTTAAAACAGAGAAGAAACACAATGAAATAAATTGTCTTCCCAACCCGTGTTTTAGATGAGAAAACAATTCTATAACCTCAACGGGAGCCTGCCTGTTTTATTTTCACTCTTATAACCCTGAAATGATACTTTCATAAAATTATACTTCCAATCAAGACAGTGAAAAAGAACTCTGTCTCACAGAAATGTCTCGGAAAAATTCTGGGAGAGGCGAAGGACGAAGAAAAAGCTGCAGGAGAGACACGGTGCTTCAGGAAAAGAACCGTTCATCTGGCAATATCGCTCGGGGAGGGGCAGGGCATCCCTTTCTTTAGTCTAAGGATTTTTTGCTGCTCTTTGCTGCCCTGGAGAACCCATTTGGCACAACACATTGACCTCTGTCTCTCACAGAGGGATCAGGCAGAGGCACACAATCAGAGTCAATACTAATTAGCAAAATGTAAACATTTCATTAGATCAATGTTTCCTTGAATTTTTAAAGCAACAAACTTCTATCCAGCCACGATTTTTTATCAAACTTTCTATGGAAATGCCTGTTGAAAGCACTGTTTTAGCTGTCTCCACCAACCAGCTGAAGACTATATAACTTGTTCATGTGTTTTATGGACAGCCTTAAGGATTAAAACTCGTATTTTCAAAAGCACTCATTCATTTTGAATGCCTAGAGTATTCTGGGCATTTTCTGCACAAGCACAAACACCTTTAACTATCTCCTGTCTCAAGCTTTTGTGTTGCTTTTGTTAAGATTCTTGTTCAGTTTACAATTTTAGAGGAAATATAGCCACTTCTGCAAATGATGTTTATCCAAACACTCATTCTTTGTAGTCGTATGTGAAGTGTCTCTGAATAGGAAAGAAAGCAAGTAAAACTCTTGTGAGGTACAACAAACTCCTTCATACACTTCAGGCTTAAGCAACAGGACACTTTGCCACCCACTGCTGAAATATGTGTGTTTATGGGAGGTTTTCTATAGCCACAGACAAGCAGATGTGACAGCTTGTTTTCATGGGGGGCTGTGTCTCTTCTTCCCTCACCGCCTGCAGTGATCTCATCAGTTAATAACTGGGACCGGTTAAAATGCTCCCTAAATCAGCATTTTTTTGTCAGCCACGGGGGAACATCGACATGTGTCAGACTCCTGAAGCTGGGTAGTAATGTCAGTCTGGGAAACGGTCAGGGCTGGATCTGGGATAAAGCAATTGGAGCCCCTGGAGATGTGCATCTTGTGCTCACCTCGAACACACTATGGTGATCAAGAGTAGATTACCCAGAGTTAGCACAGATCCAACTCTCTGCCTTGCCTGACTGCCCCCATTCACCCCATCTGCTTCCACATGGATCCCATGAGGCTGGTGTGAGGCACAGGAGATGCCCCAGGGCCTCTCCTTGAGGAACACGGCTGTTGCCTGCCAGCAAGCAAGGCAACTGGAATGAGGCTGCCTACAGCTTTGCGTCCAGGCAGAGCCAGTTTTCAGGAGGTTTTGGCCTCCAGACAAGACCTGAGAAGAACCATTTCATATCCTCAACACCCTTTTGTCTGTCTGTTGACACTGTACCTCTTCTCTTCTTTGGCTGCACCCCAGGGGATGGTCCACGCATCTTACAAAAGTACAGAGAGTTTTGCACCTATTTAAGGTAAGTAGGAGCACGCTGAGGTCTCAGCCTGGTAGAAAAAGGTGGAGATGACCCAGCAGCCACCAACACAAGTTAGATCCCTTCAGAAAAATTACAGAGAGTTTTGTCTTGTTCCGGATTTTCTTCCCTTTAATTTTTACATGTTTTCCTGCTGGTCTTAATTAACACTCTTTTTGAACCGTGGATGAGGATCCTGTGAGCTTGAACATGGTTATATAATGTGGGTGTTTCAAGACTGTAACTGCAACTAAATTTATTTTTATAATACAAAATCAAAAGAGAGGTATTACAAGGGTTTAATTTTATTCTAAACCAGATCCTTTAAACACTGTTGCTGTAACACATAATCTATTATCAGAAAAGTCCTGCCTTTCCAGTCCTTAGAAATTGTCTACTATAATGAGAATTTAAATTATCCTAAAATAAATCCTGATTTGCTAGTCAAACACTGCCTCCTCACAAACCGCACTATGACCAGGGAGGCAGTTTTAGAGCAACTTAAAAGAAATTGAACATTGATATCAGTGTAACATTAAATTGCTCTCCTAAACGGAGTAATTCACATCAATAGATACGCAAATGCATGCAGAACCTGATCTGTCTACCAGCTCCCAGCCAGCCAGGTCTGGGGATGTAACCGGGTCAGAGAGAACAGGAGTCTTCCAGGTACTCTTGTAGCAAAGACTTTCACTGGCATCTTGCTCCACAGAACACAGAAGTTCCCTGGCAAGAATTCTGAAGAGAAAAAAAGACCTGGAAATTTTTCTCTTGTAAAATAAACAAACAAATAAATAGTTGAACATATGACCCATAAATCCCAGATACTTAATGGCTCCACTAATGGCACCACTAGATACTGTCCTAACAGTACAAGATTAAATAATTCTGCTTTCATATTCCCTTGAAGCCATCTGTGAACTAAATTAGAACCAAAGATACATTGTAGCTGTTCATCAAGACAAATAAACAGATTTCAGGTTCTCCAGGAAAGTTCAATTTCATCAGATCACAGTTTTGACTGCTGAACTTACTCCTAATCAGATTTTTTTTCTGTAATGTCTTATACTTTTATGGAAGAAAATATACAAAGAAGACCCATTTTGCCAAGAAATGGTTTAATAAAATAATATTTATTGTCAATTGATTTAGTGAAAAATGCTCTTTCCTACACACTTAGGAGTTCCTCAAAATACAGCTCCACTCTCTCACACTCTTTTTCTTCCTCTATTTCTCCACATTTCTAAATTGTTAGAATTTCGAGATGAGCTAGGAACAAACTACAGCAATTAGAAGGGACTATTTAGTTTACAGCATAGTATTTAATTATTATTTTCTTATTATCTAAAGCTATTTTGGGGATGTAACTGTTTTTTAAAAGAGTAATTCTATAAAGAATGTCCCCAGTCTTCGGTTCTACTGGGTATTACAGTCAGTTTAGAAAAAGACAGGCTTCCACCTCAATACCCATGTGCCACTCCGGTTCCACAGCATTTGTACAAACTTATTGAGGATATGCAGGAGTCTGGAGTCGGGAGTATAGATCCTTTTTCAACATCCCTGGTGTCCAGGATTTTTCCTGCCACAAATGCTACACCTCCTGTTATCCTGGGAACTACTGCCACTGTCTGCTTTGTGGACACTCACCAAAGTCTGACCACAGGCTGGAAAAATCACAAGTGCTTTCAGTTGATGGACCAGTGGTGGAATGTGATAATCTCTTTATAGGAACAGGCTACAGCCTCCTGTCAATCCCAGTATCAGAGGGATTCTCTGCATTTGCACCTCTCCGTCCAAAGTTCTTGGCCACAGATTCTTATTTTTTCAAGTCCAAGTAAATATTAATTCTACCCTTTATCCAGTCTACTGTCCAATCTAGAAGAAAACCGACAAGATAGAAGTATAAAATATTTATCCTTACATCAACAGGAAGAAAAGGACCAGACTTCTTGTTTTCCCCTTAATAGGAATTATCAGAGAGATCTTGGTACAGAAAGAATGTTTCCTTAGCAGTATTTTCCACAACAAACACAGATTCTTTTCTTCTCTTTTCAAAAAACCAATAAAGAAATTGGACTCAATCCAATCCCCTCAGTCAAGCCTCAATTGCTCCATCACGCTACCAGTTCCCACTAGTGACAATGATCGAGTGACACCTGTTACAAGATGATTTTCTGCTATTCTGACACTTTCATTTCTACTTTAATTACCTTTCGGCTCTTTAATCAGCATGAGAATCTGTACTGAAAAGACATTTCATGTCTAGGCAATCACACTAAAGGGAAACAAATATGTGCATGCTACTGTCCGAGTTTCAATTACTCTTTGTAATAATTGTTTTTACTTTTTACTTATAGTTGATTTATATTCATGCCTTATGATAGTTTCTCAAAGTGATATGTAACGTGACTGAGTTTAGGTCATTTATTTCAGAATTTCAATAGGCACAAACACATATCACATTTTATTTGGCTTGACTGTTATAATTCATTTACAGGAACGTAAGTCATAGTATCTTAGATAAAATAACCAATTATTCTAGTCCCGTCTAGAGCAAGGGTATATACACAAACATAAAAAGACATGCAATTCTTATAATACGATAATTTACCTGAACCTGTATCTCTCTTTCATCCCTTCCGCTTACATTCTCACCAACATGGCTGCATATCTTTAGCACAAATTGTTTTTGCGCTGCCTAACTTAGAATGATATACCAAACAAAACCCCTCATCCACTTAATTTGAGTAAAAAGAACAAAGGGTATATCTGTGCTAGCTGATAAGCACAGATGAAAGCCAGTCTTGAGGCCACATCTCATTCTGGTTCAGAGTCCCCACTGAGCGCAGGCAGAAACCACGGCTGAGCTCCAGAGACCAGCAGTGCCTGAGGTTTATATCCTCCAAAATCCATGTTCACATCTGCCTCGTGGACTGAGCCAAGGGAGCTACATGCTTGTGTTCCCTCTCCCTTGTTACAGCAGGGACAGCCTGGACCCAAGCTTCAGACAATGCAATAGTTTGGAGAAAGAAAGAGTGCACATAAAAACCATTTTGGCCAACTCACTAATAGACTTAAGGTTTCATCTCAAGTGTAGACCTACCAGATGTGAGTAGCTTTAGACCCCATCTTATCCTAAGGAAAAACAGTTACAATAGCTCATACACAAGAGGTGTCCAACAATAGTAATCCTGCGGGATCCCTTCTACAGGATCTGGAGGACAGACGTGAAGGCATCTAAGAAAGTAATGGAAACAAATGCACCATATTTGCATTTAAACAGGGTCTCATCTTGTTTATTCAACCCTCAATAAGCTTTCCTGAAACAACTTTATCTTTACTCACTTTGCTTAGAGAGATCTTAAGAAAAGAAGGGGTAGCACACAGTTTATGGGACTCATAGGTGGTGCACAGAATCACCCCTAGCAAGCCTATTTTATCACACAAAGGAACTGCACACTGAAAGGCTTACCAACATAAACATTCCCCGTTAATTAAAATCCCAGGTGTACACAGCCATACCAGTGCACTGAGCAATATCTGTCATTTAGTCTGTGTACTTCCAACCAAAATCTGCAGCGTTTGGTCAGTTTTGATCAAACAGGTGACCGGAGCGTATTTCACACGGGAGATTCCACCGGACTAAAACTGAAGCTGATGATGCCCATGTGCAATTTGTGTCTCTGGAGAGCACCATCGGATTAGGAGCTCAGGAGGTAACTACATGTTGTACTTACCTTTATACACGGGATGCTCAATAACCCCCTGTAGTTCACAGCTCTTACTAAGCTGAGCCTGAGCACAGCAGAGCCTGAGCACAGCAGCAAGCATCACACCACCGGCTCACGGACAGTCAGGGAGTATCGGGAGCGTTACAGAAGAAGACTACAGGTAGCACTGGGAATAATATAACATCTTCAAAACACCAGCCTAGGACTCTCTTCTCTAGAAAGAAATACCTATTTCGTTTTAACCCTATTCTGGGTGAAACGGGGTTATTTTATTTCATTAGCTTAGCAAAGTATGGATTGACAAATGAACAAACACACACAAGTCCACATCGTCAATTAACTCCAGATACATCTTAATTGTCTGTTTCCTGCTCTAATCACTTTATCATATGTTCTTTCCCTGGCCAGGGATAATGCAATTATATCATAATTTAACAAAAGACCAAGCTGCAATGCATGTGCCAAAGGAGTAGAATCAAGGCTGAAAAAGCCATCTTAATGTTCATGTTGTCTGCCTGTGTCCTCCACCTCGCAAGGTTCTTTTGCTACAGCAAACTCTTTCTTAAGCAGCATATTCTGTAGCAATAAGGGAGAGGACTTCAGCATTTCTGAAAAGAAATAACAAATAAATAAAGGTAGCTACATAATCTAATGATGACAAAATGTTCCAAGCCCAGGAACTGTCCCAAGAAGTGCAAAAAATGCTGTTAGGGCAGCAGGTCAGCTGGATGCACATATTAAATTTGCCAAACAGCAGAAGAAAGGAGAAGCATTTTGCTTCTTTGAATATGGAAAGCAGTTTAGAGAGTCTAGTCATTTGAAGAAGTAGTTGTAGTGTTCCCAAGTTTAACTTTCAGTATAAACAGCAAAGTACGTGGTAGCGGTTCAGTGAGAAGGGTGCTAATGCCAACATCTGGCCCCACGTGTAAATACAGGAAAGGCATCTTTTTCAGGGACTAGCTCCTTCAGTAAAAGTTAATGAAGCTGTGCAAAGGTAAGCGAGGGGAAAATCTGACCCAGATATTGTGTGTTGATATTAGTTCTTTCAAAATAAAGTTGAGTACCGAAACCCTGCCATTTTGCATGAAACAGTTAACACAGCAAAATCTGACTACTGCCTTTTAAACGAAATTTTCCGTCCATATTTTTGGAGTTACCCTGAAAAGAGTGCCCGCCACAAGTATGTATATAGCACATACATTTGCTTGTGCCTATATTTAGTAGAACCCAATCAAGCTGAATGCCTTCAATATAGCATACGGCTTTCTAATTCCAGGCTGGAAAGCCCTCTTTCTGTGACTGTTTCTAAATAATGATATCCCTGTGTTCCACATCACCTTAGAAACCTCCTCATACATTTCAACAGCCCTCCATATTTAATCTCACTGATATATGCTCATGCCATGGTCTAATGACCCACATGTCTCTGATGGGTAAGCCGCTAACGCCAGTGACACATTAACCTATTGACCTCTCTTTAAAAATAACCATCATATTCATACAAATAGAATGAAAACTCAGGCAACAGCAGCAAAACAGTAGCACTGTGGTATCACACAGTAACACAGTGTATATCTGAACTGGGTAAAATGAAGAAAAGAGGAGCATTTCGAGACCGTGTAGCAGATTTATTATATTGCAAGACCATTTTGCCACAGTTTGCTGGTCTGTGAATTTGATAGCCTGCTTTAGCAGTATTATAAAATATATTTAGCAGTATTGTAAAATGTAATTGGGAGGAAGATCACTCTTCCATTCACTCATTTCATGAAATCTGTTGTACAGTTTGGGGACCTTACACTGGAAGGTACCGAGAGTTCCTTCCAACGTGTAAATTGCCTCCCAATCCCGCTGAAGACAATGGGAGCGGGGGGCTCTGTGCACAGGGCGAGAAACCTTCATCACCTTGGAGAAGGCACTTTGCACAGCTCTTGCTGGCGATTCGTGCAGTGGAATAAATCTATCATTTTAAAACGCAGGAGGAGGCAGGCACAGCCATTTTTCAGAGAAAAAAAATTGCCTTTTCGAAGTAGTAGTTTTAGAAGACAAACAAATCTTTCTAAAAACCTGTAAACTTTATATTGTGTGTGTTTACTTTGTTCTACTTTAAAACCACCATATCCCTCAAGATCCAAGAAAACGTGATTCTGTCATGCCTAACCAATCCATCCACATTGTAACCTTACAATACCTGCATATAATTATGTATATTATGTATAAGTCATGCAATCAAAGCAGGAAAAAACCCTACAAAAGCCTACTGAGCACATCACGGAGTATTTTGCTGCCTACACCTCATCCAGAGTGAATCTATACAACAGCCGGGAGAAGGACGGGCGGAGAGGCTACCTCGGGTCTGGGCTGCTCACAGCAGGAGTGAGACCCAAGAAACAGCCCGTGTGAGCCGTCAGGGGCTGCGCTCACGGCTGCCGCCCGGCTCGCACCCTCTGCTTCCGGCAGGACGGGCACGGGGCAGCGAGGGGGAGGACGGCGGAGGAGGAGGCGGGATGCGGGCAGCCCCGGGGCGGCCGGCGCGCACCTGCCGGCACCGCGGCGGGGGGCAGCGGGGAATAACAAAAGCCGAGCGGCGGCGGCAAAGCCCCTCCCTTCAGAGGGGAGACCTTGGAGAGGGTGCTCCCCACGCCCCGGAGAGGGGCATCTCCCCGCCGGCCGGAGAGCCGGCTCGCCGCACCCGGGGCCGGGGCGGGCGCCGCTCCTTTGTTTTCCGCCGCCCGCAGCGCCGCGCCGGGCCGGGCCGGG
>VYZQ01009063.1:0-25581 GCA_013400655.1 Mystacornis crossleyi
ATTATTTCTCTTTTTTTACAATTTTTCAGAAAAGAACAGAATGATTTTCAGTAATGAAAGTGACTGGATTATGTTTACCTGCTTACATTACCAATTCTTTCAACCAATATAGCCGGGAACTTACTATACCTGGGAGCAGACGTTCCAAATTGAGAAAATTTTTCCAGTTAACAAGGAATTATCAAATAAGCTTTTTCAAAAACTTTTTTTTTCATATGACAGGTACACACAGGAAGACAGGTATTCTTCTGTCACTCTATGCTTACATGTTACAGTTCATGATTACAAAGTCTGACTTCCCTGCAGATGCTGTAGCATAGGAACTATAGAAAATACCATAGGAAGTATTTCTATTTCTGTGACCTCGCCTCTTGGTGTTTGCTTGCTTGTACCCAAAAGATTTGGAGATAAAATCCTGTCTAAGCCAAATCCAGATAACACAGAATAGGAAATATGCTGCCAACAGGAACTCTTTCCATCATGAGACATAAGAACTGATCAGAAACACAGATACTTTTTTATAGCTGCTATAAAGGCATGTGTGTGAGCTTATATTTAGGAGGGTCTCTAGAGGACAGCACACGTGCATGCTATGCTGTTTACCATAAGAACCTCTTCATCTTTCAAATATGCCTGGCATCTACATTTCTGTTTTCAAAAAGATTGAAGCATTATGTATTTCAGTAACTTGAAAAGCAAAGCAAAGCAAAGTAAATTTCAGAAGATCTTAGCCTGTTACTGAAAAATCTCAATCAGAAAATATTAAGTAGTTGGGTTGACGGATCACCATGCCTAAAGTTGTTTTTCCCAACCCTTTCGATGTAAAAATAAGGTGGAATTAAAAAAAAAATATTAGTGTGTTGGAACAAAGCCTAGGCCTAATTTTACAAATTACCACCTTTTAAAGAATCCAAAACACTTTTTTTCCAGCACTCTGTAGATGCTGATTGCCTTTCAGTGCTCTGTCTAAATGGTTACGACTAAAGTAAGATTCATTCCCCTCACTTCGAATTTATGATGTTCAGATGGTCTCCAGAATGCTTAATTTTAGAAATGACTACACAGTCAAGAGCTTCAAACATGGAGAATACTTTCAATTATCTATGTTTTGATAATTACATTGAAGTTGTCTTGAGTATTCCGTATCTAAGCTAGTTTTGCTTAAATTTGCTGAAGAGTGTCTGAAATATTGATCCCAGACCTCTTATTTGCTTCTGTGGCCTATTCTAATGTGCTTTCTGAGTTCAACCGTTTTTGTCTTCAGTTGATCACCCCCCCCCCATGAGACACACTTTGAAAGAAGCTGCGCTTGGATCAGCTTGGTATTCCTCCTGGCCTATGCCTTAAAACAAATGTAAATTTGTCAAGATCCCCTTGGACCGCACTTATTGCAAAGTATATGTTGATATTTGTGATGCTTTTAGTCTCTTCGTAATAGATTATTGATACATAGACTTGAATAGCTGGGTAAAAGGGTCTGAAAGTAACAGAATGGGTTGTAATGTCAGTGAAGAGTATCTGGTATCCTGAAGTGAAAAGTGACATTATACTGAGCTGAGTGGCTGTGTGTTAATTCTTCCGAGCTGAGCTTGTCCAGTTTCTTCTGAACCTGGCATCCGTAAGTCTTCCATTTGTGAATTTAATGAGAGGATCATGACTAGACAGTTTTGATTTAACAGAAGGGAAAATATTTAGGACAGCATACACAGAGTACCTGTTTTGCTAAAAATACTATCTCAAGATCTCTGAGTTCCTACTTACTGATCAGGAAGAAGCTGAGCAGCTCTTAACACCTACCAGCCCTCTCAGAAGACAGTTCCCTTTTTTCCAAACAGCACTTCCGCAGTCCTGACAAGCTCCAGGCACGGAGTCACAGGTCAGCTTCAGTGGGAGCTGTAGGCAGCCAAGCCAGGAGTCTCCCAGCTCCCTTGTTGTGACCTGGTACCTCAACTGCCCTCCAGTGAGGAGCCCTCAGAGCAACAGCTTCCAATCACCCTTTCTTTTTCTCAGTATAATCTGCTGTCTTATCAAAGCAACTGACTCATTCATAGACCAGACTAGTAGAAGCAAAACATGCACTACTCACAAACGATTGCAGAGGTGCTTTGTTTGTCATGATTTGATCACACTTCTTTTCTATTTGTATTTTTTCAGAATATTTTTCCCTCTCTCTCCTTCTTTAAATGCTTCAGGTCATTCACTTCCTTTTGCCCATTTTGTCTTCCATTTTATCATTTATCTTTGGTTACAAATTCTCTCTCATTCACCCAAATCTTAACATTTAGCACTTTTTTACCATTTATGAAGCCTTCCAAAAATTGCTGTCTATGCTTGACATTGTGGAATGAATGAGATGGAACGAGTATAGTTATGGACATAAAAAACCCAAATGTGTCATGTACTCATTCTTACACGAGAAGAAATCTTAGAAATAAAATCATACACATTCTATTTATAAATGCAGGGTAGTGTTTTGGGGATTTTTTCTCCAAGAGAATGCCACATTTGCATAACCTATTAATTCCCTATTCTCCCCCCACCTTCAAGGAAAATCAAAAAACTTTCTGCCTTATGGAAAAGGGGGCACAGACATGTCAGAGATCCTTCCAACTTATATTATGCCTCTCATGCTGTTCCCTATGCATCAGTTCTGGCTTGTCTTCCCATCCAGAAATTCATTCTTTCTCCTCCCGAGGAGACTAACGGGAAATTTGATAGCTTTCAAAAGTGGTTTTAAATCTTAAACAAGAAATAAGAGCAGTTGGGACCAATTGTTCCTAACAGTGAAATCTGTCACACTGCATATAGCCAGGCATGCTTTGACAGTTCTTTCACTCTGAACTGGGTAATATGAAAGTCAGTAAAGAAATGTTGTGTAACCTGCCTTGAAGCCCATATTCTCCAAGTTTCAGAGAATTTGAACAAAACACAATGAAAACTGTATTTGTTGTACAGGAAAAGAATGAGTTGGTTCTGTTTATGTTCTAAAGTAAGCTCCTCCAGGCAGGGACAGTCTCTTTCTACTTCTTACAATATCAAGTGTGCTGTAAGCACTTAACAATTAATAATGAATTGTAAGTAAACGCAAAGCTTGTGAGAGGTGCCAGACTGACATCTCTGGAGAACTGGCCTGTCTATTTATGTAGAGAATAGGCAGCACAGCATTGCAGGCTTGCTTATGCTGCTCCAAAAATTTACCAATTCATTTCACATAGGCTGCTGAATGACCATCAACTGGTAACTACTCACAGTCACTAAAGTCCTACAGAGATTTAAACTGCTGCCTGCATGTTCTAAAGCTACAACAGGGGGTGTATCTCATTTTCAATCAGCAGAATGAAGTAGCATCCTTTTTTTTAAATTGGAATTAACATTAATTCAGGAAATAGAAGGTTCCTTAGATACACCAAGAAATACTACAAATAGTATTAGAGGAAATGCTATTTACCAGAACTCTGTTTAAGTGCCATAGTAAGTGAGTTAAAAGTAACTTGTTTGCATTTTAGCCCTTTAATTTTTATTTCATTTAACATGTCTTGCATTTTCTGAAATTATGAGGAATGTAGGCACAGTATAACTGACAGTACATAGAATGCTTAGGTAATATCTAATAATCCTCTTTGAATTTCCCTTTTAAAATACCCCTGTAATAAAATTTAAAGTATGAAAGCCTTTTAAGAGAAAACCTGAACAAAGTAGAATACTTCATTCAGTATTGTACTTACCAGTAATTCTTTGGATGGCAGAGTGGGGAGACAGAAGGAACATCTTCAATTCTATGGAGAAGTAAAAAAAAAAATCAGAAATTATTTCCCCGTTTCTACATCATTCCACAGGACAACAGGTTCCCCTTCATATCAGTCGCTCTTTAATTAGTAAAGCAGCAGCCAATCAGGCTTATCTCTATTACAGCCACCAAAATCAAACCACTGTCTTTCTCATTAAGCAAATAATGGGAAAAAAAAAACAGGAATAGTAGGGTAGCATTCTGTAGAAGTACCCATCTGTTTTTGCACTGAGGAAGGTAAATAACATAAATCTGACTGAAATGAGCTCCTGCAAACCTATTCCCATGTGTCTATGTAGTCTGAGTGTGCTGGGTTCAGGCACAGAATCACACAAACACACTTAGGTCTAACTATGGCACCAAATGATGGCACTTGGCTTTTTAGGTGTTGCACTCCTTGCCACCCCCGCCCCATCCCTCCCCATAGCTGAATCTACTGGAACCAGCCTGTTTTTCTAACACAGAAATCTCAGGCTCTCTGAACCTGATGCCCCTCGTGGCAGGTATAAATATACACCTCTCCAGGTGCTTTTCTACGTAGGTTTTTAATTACCAGTAAAACACAGCTCAAAGTACTGTCTCTCTGCTTTGTTTACAGGCTAATAACCTCACACTTTGCTCAATTACCCACTATAGGAGCCACCAGCCTGCAGCTTTTTGCCACCCTTCCTGGCTATTCCTCAAGTTACCATGCACTAGTATTGCTTTGCATGGTACGTGTAATCAGTCTTTCAATTTTGCCCTGAAAAAAAAATCAGCAAAACACAACTAATAAGCACATGTCTACATTCACCTTGAAATAATAAATTCCCAGGCACTATTCTGGGTCTTTTTTTTGCTCCCATTTAATCCCCAAAATATTGTGACCATGAATACTACTGCTTTGCTTTTTTTTTTTTTTCTTTTTAATTCTCAAAGTTCATTATTCAATTAATGTACATTCTGTACTTGGAACAAAACCCACAAAAGCTGAGGAGTCACTATCAGTATCTGTTTCTACATGTGTAAGAAATAGCACTAGCAGGTGTGTTACTACTTACCACAGTAACACAGACACTTCCCTAAGTCTGTGTAGTGAAGAAGACATTTTAGCCAGCTCATACCTCTGGGCTTCATAGTATTAATTTATTCCATTAGCCTCTAAGGAAGCAGAAATTTATTGAATTTCTCAACATTCTCTTAAAGGCATCAACAGTATCAGTGGATTTCTAAGAGCACAAACTGCAAAAGGTTGTTGTCCTTACACCTGCAAACTGCTGCAGAGCATGCTGGCAGCCTGCTTCCAAAATCTAACCCCTGCTCAGCAAGCATGCAGCAGAATCAACCCAGTCTCTCCATTTTAGCCCCCCAAACCTGGTACATTACCAAGCCCAGAATCCAAGGGAGTTATTTCTTCCATTTTATTAGCACTTGTGAAGAGACAGGTGAGATCTAATTTTAAAGCCTTCGGTCTAATTTTTTTTGCCATACTCAGGAATCTTGGCAGAGAGCCCAAAAATGAAGAAGGATCATTCTATTCATTTGTAGGGGAGTCCTGCTCTGATTAAATCCTTTAAAGCTAAGGAAATATATTTTTATTTCTATTACTGAGGCATGTATAATTAAATTATGTATGTATGAATTAGGTTAATCACTTATTTTCAAATGCATGGTTTACATATCAGAAAAAATGGTTATTCAAAGAAACAAATTTATGTATGTTCTTTATCAAAAGGTATATTGCTGCTAGAAGCTGTGTTCCTGAAATTTAATGATTGAGAAGGCTTTTCAGATGGGGAGAATTTTTCAAGCTTCTTCACAAATGTGAAATAAATATATCATGATGACTTAAAAAAAATCAGGATCTGGGAATCCTTCCATTCAGCTTAGGTAGAGTTTGCTTCCTGATGGCATGACTCAGGTTGATAAACTGAGGCAGCCAAAAGTGATAAAAAGCTGTTAGAGGTGGTGTGGCAGGATGGTAGAATGAAAAAAACCCTACCTCATGGGAGATTATGTCTTAATATTATTATTATATGTCCTGTCAGACCTTAAGAAGTGATTAAAGAGATAAAAATCCCTATTTTTGACTCTGAATACCTTATGAAAAATTAGAGTAGAAATAAAAAAAAAATCAACTGCATGACAATAAACACATACCCAGCCTATTTTGTAAAAAAGTCATTGAGTCACTTGCTTCATAAAAAGATCTCTGGAATTCAAAGATTTATCTTTAATTGAATAAACATGCCTTAAAAAAAAATCTCTTCTGATCCTTGGAAAACATGACTATGGCAAAGGCAGTTATGCAGGATGCACTTTCAAGTTATGCAAATCCCGAAGAGGAAATTATATTAATTCCCAATTCTATGCATTCTTCACTAATCGTTTATTATGCACACTCAAAGTACAGAAAGCAACCCAACCTCACAATTTAAATTTTTTTTCACAAGTCTAAAAATTCACAGATCTTCGTGGAATAAATAATACAGGGACATACAACCAAAAGGTGAAGGTCAACTTTAAAGTGAAAGTAAATTCACTGAATGGATGTCATCTTATCCCTTATCCCAGATTTTATACAATTCCCACATACCAAAATCATCGTACCTCCTGTCTATGGTAGTTGCCAAACTGCAATATTGGGTTCTCCTCCTACCCCCGCAGGTCACTGCTTTAACACACCCACCCTGCTGCAGAGGTGTTCCCCTGGGGGGAATGGGCATAGATGGACACTTGGGGGGCACGGGGCTTACTTCTCCCTGTTCCCTTGGTCATGTGTACCCCAAATC
Source organism: Mystacornis crossleyi (assembly GCA_013400655.1). Lineage (NCBI taxonomy): Eukaryota > Metazoa > Chordata > Aves > Passeriformes > Timaliidae > Mystacornis > Mystacornis crossleyi. The sequence goes on from VYZQ01009063.1 coordinate 6,559, forward strand.
CTGTCCCCTGTTGGTCACTTTGAATGTAGCCCACGGGAGTTCTGCACTTAGGGCAGTGTCCACGGGACTCCTGGGAGTTGTTCTGGGGTCGTTCCTGGGGCAGTCGCTGTTGGAGTCCATGCCGGGCTCCGGCCATGTGCGGCTGGGACAATAAAATCTGAAAACATCTATCAAATATCATCTCCTTGATTCTTCCACGGGCCAAGGCTGTCTCCCAGGGAAGGTTGCAGCTTCCCCACTGCAACACCCTGCTGCCATCTCACTTTGCCTCTGCCAAGGTACATTTTCATGTCAGACAAAAATGTAAGTAAAGGCTGCTCCTGAGTATATTTTAATTATTATGATTAGACTTAGAGAAGAACATAAGATTTGCTATGAGGTGATACATCTAAACTACTGACACAGTTTAAAGCAATACAATACCAGACAATGGTGTTTTTAAAAAAGTCTTCTTAGCAGAACAAAAACTCACAAATATACTGAAACCTGAAATATTAGGTGTACACAGACAAGTTTTTCAGTAGTCATAAACAATCAAAGTTCTAATACAATGGTGTTGAGTTTCTGAGTTTCCGTAAATGTCTTCTTGCATTTTCACTTGTTTGTGTCTTGTGGGGGTTTTGTGGTGTTTTTTTCCTGGGTTTTGGGGTTGGTTTTTTTGTTTGTTCGTTTGTTTTGTTTCTTTGTTGTTGGGGTGTTTTTTTAAATAGAATTATTTCATAACTTAGAAACTATGGTGGAGAGAAACGAATCAGAAAAATATAACAACACACCATAGTACCTGAATTGAATGGAAAAATTATCTAGGTTAAGGATAAACTTTTTCTGTTCTTACCGTTTTTAGTTCCCCAGCCCAGTCTGCTGTAGGGAAGTATAAATGGTTGTTCTAACTGGGGGGAAAGGACTACTTCTTTCACTTACATCGCCACCTTATGGCAGTTAAATATGTCTGTGAAACTATGGCCTAATTTAGACCTTCCACTTGACAATTAGAAAGGATAAGCCACTTTAAGAGATGTCAGCTGTCAGAAGTGCTACTGAAACAAAAATCACAGTGAGTCACCAGCACCAGAGCTTACTCACCAGAGATGTCAAGAATTCTAAGGAGGCAAAGAGAAAGCCACAGAGATATAAAACATACCTACTTAAATGAAATTATGATTGTATGATAACTAGGTTTATAAACATTATGGCTGTCAGTATTACTTTTATTATATTCACACTGCATCAGGAGAGTCAAGATTGATGTTTAGGAAACTAGAATGCTGGTGAATAATTTGATGTAAGTCTACAAAATAAGAAAGTAATTTTGCATTAATAATATGTAAAGAATAATTTTTTTTTTCTAAATCACTCAAGAGCAGGAAAATTCACTAATTGGTGAGATTTGACCCTAACTTCCCTGTTCCCATGCACTGTCCAGCAGCTGTGTTAATGTCTCTTACATAAACCCTGAACACTGAAAGTACCTAACAGCACTCAACAAATTCTTTTCATAAACACTTTGACATTGCTTTCCTGCAATGCCTTTCACAGCTGAGTTGGGAAGAACTGCTAAATTTTCAATGTATCCTAGCAAAAAATTTCTGAGCCACTTGAGGTATTCTTCAGTTTTATTGGGACATAAATGTGCCCGTGTTTTTAAAACTCCTTTCAAAGTCCCAAACAATTCTAAAGTTTCTAAAAGTATCAGGGGACAGCATTGATAAAACCAATGAGCTGACCCAACTCCTCTGATACAACTAAGATTAGGAAAGGGTAATGATATGTAATGCTAATTGAAATACACCAGCTATGTGATTGTAGCAATTCCTCGTAACATGTCAGTGTAACTGACAGTAATAGATCCAGGTGATTTCAGACAAATCTGCAGTAATACCCCAATATATAAACTGATCAGAAGCAGGCAGGAACTCTTAACCATGCATGTTTTATAAATACAAAGGAAGCTGTGCAATTGCTCAATTATGCTAAAGAATCTTCATTGATACCAAGTTTGTATTTTTAGTGGACTCATGATTTTCTGACATAATTTTTCTTAATACTAAATTAAACCAGTTAAGCTAATTCAGTCTTTGACAGTCTGGAATACAAGTTACTGCCCAGCTTCCTTTGTTCCTTTCCTTTGTCTTTACCCCCACTCTGTCCACCTCCTTGTCAGTTTTCTGGACTGAGTTGGTTCTCCTTTTCCTTTCCATACCTTCATTTATTTCCCTCACCTCACAGCCTGGTAAAGAGAGCAGAAAAATGGGATGGAGAAACCCTGCCTCATCCACAACAGAGACTGCCAGTTATGCACTCAAAGCTCGCACCTCAGTGTGCAGGGTGGAGAAGGGACCTGTTGACTGTTGTGCTTTTACAGACTTACTGAAGCATTCAGATGCTGGGCAGTTGTTTGTGGTGTGCTGAAAGAACGCTCTTCCTGCGTGGTAACTACACAGTGCATGTGCAATCAAGGGGCTGGGAAGAATCAGAAAGCAATTTATTGGTCAGTCTCTCACCCTGGGAATCAGATAAGCCTTGGATTAGCTTAGTAATACCTCTGGTGGCTTTTTAGCATTAATGTTATTTTCACTGTCAGAATGGCCAGCAGTCAGTAATATTCAAGGAAGGTTTTTCAGACCAGCATTCCAATTATGCTCAGAAAGACTAGAAATTTAGTAGAAGTTTAGATTACATTCTGTCAGATTAGTTACAGCTCAGCAAGATTTCAGAAAAACCCTTAGGCACCACGAAAAAATTTTTAAAGAGCTAGGGAAGTTCATAGATGTAACTGTCCTGACATTAAACTATAGTCTAAACTGTTAAGAAAATGAAGTCACACCTAAAGAAACTCTCGCAAGATTATGAACAAACCAGATACTTTACAAAAGTCCTTATTACTCTCACCAGATGGGACAAGTCTTAAAGAGACAGAACCAAGTTCTCTAAATGAAAAATATCAGTAAAAGGAGGAAGTAAGTTGTATATCAGTCTCCGAGTATCAGCTTTTATCTGCCTCTGCTTGAAGTTAAATGTGACATTTTAAGGTGGTATTTTTGCCATGTTTCAACATTATTTAAAATCACTTCTGAATGTCCTTTATCCCCATGAGGGAGGTCTGAGTACTGTGCACCTGCTTTTTAAAGAATTCATACACAAAATTGTAATTTTATGCGAATAAAATTACCAATAAAACCTAAAAGATCTTGTCTCTAATTTTCATTTTTAAACAGCAATTATCTTCTCTCTTCACTCTTTAATATTTATTCTAATTGCTGCTGAAGTCTATTTGCTAATGAGGTTACCTACCATCATTTGCTGCTGTCATATGTGAAAAAGCTGCTGCAGCTGATCCAGTTACTCTTCAGCTCCACCATTTGAATCATCTGCAACAATAAATTGATTTGTGGTCTTCCTGCTTGAAAGGCAACTCTTCTGTCTTCCAGACTGGGAACACAGCAGGAAGGAAAAGGAAAGGAGATACAATTACACTCTACTAGGGCTGCCTCAAAGTCAGAAAAGAACGTACGTGTAGAGGAACAGGTGTAGGCTCTTACCTACCTACTGACATTCTCTTCCTTTAGACTTCCACAAATATACGTCCTTAAGACCAGAGGCAGAAGACACTGTAGACTAAATATGCAGCTCTGAAGAATGTAATTTTTTATCCTATGCCATATGTATGAAGAAATACTGAGAAAAACTGAGGAAACACTGAGGAAACCTTTCAAATGCAGCTCCTTTGACTCAACACTGCAGAACTTTTAAAAAGCCAAGAATTGCACAAGTGGTCTTTGGATAGTATATTACTTACAATGCTAGGGAGACCTGCAAACTCAACCTTTTTCTGTCCTTCAGAGAGGAAAAGGCATTTTATTTTACTTCATAATGGATTTCTAGAAGGAGTGCATTCCCCCACATCAGTCTGAATTGTCATGTGAAACCTTCATCTCATGCAAAGGTATTGATAGTGGAACAGGGAAAGGGAAGCTGGAATGTGAGTAGGTATCAAGTAATACAGAAAAGTTGAACTCGCATGCCTTCCTATTTTGCCTTTTCTCTTTTTTTCTTAAAAAAATTTAGAGGATTTTTAAACTCTAAAATTATTTAAGACATTTATATAGTAATAGATATGAATAAATAAGGTACGTAGACATAGATGTGTTTTGGACATTTACAGATATGTATTTTTTGATCCTAGGTTTTAGTATGAAGTTTTCTCTCTGATCACAAAAGTAAAACAGTTCCATACGTAAGACAATAATTTCTAATTGTACTCTGCTGCAGATTTTTCTTACTCCATGTTCTGTGGCACAATCTTTTATTTTCAGAGTTCATCAACTTCCAATTAACTTCTGCAAAAGACTTTATATTAATAACCTGCCAGTATTATCAGGACTGTAATTTCTTTTCCTGTCACTTAGATGTAGTAGAATTCAACTGTGGAAAAAAAGGTTTTAATCCTGAAATACAAGTAGAAAAATCATGTAAACGTTTTATTATTTTGTCTCCATATGTCATTGGTTATTATCTTTTCAAAACAAACGTTCTCCTTTCCTTGTTTTTCTATAAAAATAACAGAATTCTAAAAGATTGATGCAACATAGATAAATGAAATTTCAAGTAACCGATTTTCAAATAAACGAGAAAGCAAGAGTGGTAAAGCCGGTGAATTCACAGTGCTCTTTAGCATCACGCTGAATTTTTTTTCTTGGATGTACATGCAGTTCCAGACAGAGGCTATCAGGAACCTGCATTTATCTGCCCACCTATTCAGCATCACATAAATTATATCCAGTTTCCAATCTTATACAGTTAGAGCATGAGCAGCTGCTTTCCATCTACATAAATAAATGTACTAGTATTCGTAGCAATGCTGCAGGAAGCATTGTAAGACCACATTTGACAGCCACCAGGTCCATGAAGAAGTTAAGACAAGAGAAAGGGTATTCACAGTGTTAATTATTGGAGAGAGTATTTTAACTTTTTGCCTGCCTGAGACCATGAACTTGAGACCACTGCTGACATTATTCAGTTCAGTTTGCATTATGTTGTGGATGCAGATACAATTTTTACTAAACACCATATAAAGATATTAATGCAAGTATGGCTGCAGAATATGAGTATAAAGCTACTATACAGCTTGGCAATCAAGAAGTACCACATGACGGGGTTGCTATGGTGTCTGCAAGCATGACTTTTTTATAGAGCAATATTGCAAATAGCAATACAGCACGTAATTCTCCGACAATTTTAAAATATGATTGTTACGGACACTTACTACTTTGGAAATGAAAACAGTTTATTACATTCCATTTCAGATATACATTTTCTGAAAAATATATTGTGCTGTTTTTTAATCAGCTGTCACATTCCACAAAGATTAGTATCAAGATTGCAGTTAAAGAGAAAGTAACATGCTTTTAAGACAATAGAAAATGGAAGTGCAGAGCATATCTGGAACTGCAGGGTTTGATTGTTATAAATTGTTTATGAAATGTCATTCCTTATTTTCATCAAAAGCTTTTCTTGCAGCAGACATCATGTGTGCTTCAGCATGCAATTTTCCCTCTCCAAAGGGATGAGATTGTGCCGCAGTTTACTTTGCTTGGGTTACACTGCAGTGTCTTTTTTTTTTTTTATTTTAAGGCAAGCACTAGAATATGTCTCTTTCCACTGTGCAACAGCTCCCACTGATCAGCAAGGAAAAATAAATATGCTGAGTGACAGAGCCTGCATGCTGTATCACATAGACAAAACCTAGTTGTGCTCAGAGAATGAAAGAAATGGTACCATCCCCCACTGAAAAAGATATTGCTAATGTAGAGATCTGTGAGCCATTAAATATTCCTACACTGCAGAGATTTCAGATTATTTCTCCTAATGCCTTACTGAGCCAGATAAGCCTTTCTGAATCTATACTATAAAATGAATATCGTAAGGATTTTCTATGAAAAAGAAATCACCTGCATTTTTAATAATACTTCACTTTATATATCACTGTTTGCCATGCAAACGACAGAGATACTTTCACACGTGATTCTTTTAGAAGGTTGGGGCTGTTTCAGGGGTGCATCGTGGAATTAGATGAATAATGCCTATTAATAAAAGTAAACCTAAAGCTATTTGAGGAATTCCCCGGCGCATCAAAACCCTTCAGCAGCAGTTTAGTAAGAGCAGATGAGCACGGCAGTTCTTAACCAACGTGGTACCAGGTCTGGATATAGGTCTTACAGGGTACAGAACTGAAATCCAAGCAGGTGCTGTTTCAGTCACAAGAAAGTATTAACAGCAAACCTATCTTTACACAACCAGACGAACGATCAGGTTGTAAGGAGCACAGAACGTGTCCATTCTGTGCAGGCCTGGGCTCTGCGCTGTGCCCGTGCCCGCAGTCCGTGCCCGCCGGTGCCGCCGCGGCTGCAGAGCCCACAGCGCGCGGCTGGCGCCCTCTGCCGGCCGCAGCCCCGGAGCCCGCGGCAGCAGCGCGGAGACACCCGCAGCGCCCCGAGCCTCGGCCTCGGCCCGCAGGCTCCCGCCCCAAAGTACAAACAACGCCACAACCTCCCCAAGGCCTCTTTACGAAAACAAGCGAGTGAGCAACACCCGACCTATTCCCCCTGCTACCTCTCCCTTTTTCATTTCTACAAGTGATTTTTTATGATGGATGCAGGACAAGTCTTGTCCTTAGAAGTGAAACAGTTTTGTTACCGGGTTGAGCCAGGCCAGGACTTGAAAAATTCCAGAAATGTTCCCCTTTTATGTTCCTGTACAGGTTTGGGGTATAGTTGGGGCGTTTTTTGGAGGTTGGGGAGGGGAGCTGGAGGTTGATGGCACCTTCACAAAATAAAATACACCTAACATTCCTGGGATAAAGAGAGAGTAAAGAAAGCATTTCTGAGGCAATTTTAAGGGAGCTTTTCTTATTAGTTTTTCCTTCTCTAAGAGCTGGAACAGTAAGAGAATGCACTGTCCTACTGTTCTAGGAATTTTGCTTAATGCTTTCCATAATATGTGACTGACCCATTACCGGAAACAACTGTCTTACATCAAATTAAAACACGGATTTATTTTATACCTGCAGGTTAAGGAGGAAGTCTGCAAGTCAACTGTGTCTTCCATAAGCTTTTTACCTTCACGGTATACTGGAATAATTTCAAAGAAATATAAAATTACAAATTTATTCAAATACATACACTTGAAATCCAAAAATATATTACATTTTTTGTAAAGGACTAAAATGTTGCATTTGAGATACTAAACTGGAGTGACTTCAGTTAGATTATTGATTCAATAGTCATACCTTCAAAAACAGTAGAAATTTTATAGGGTAAAATTATTTTATAAATGGCCTTATATACTTCTGTGCACTACCAAATTTGTAGAAGAATTATTGCATAAATACTTTATGCTTATTCCACATAGAATTTTCAAGTTAACCACACACTCGACCAGCACTGACTCAATTTTATTCTTTAAATAGTAATTTAAGAGTATGACCAATATTTTTAAAAAGTACTTACATTATTACCTGAATATGTAATTATTGCTAGCAACTAAGATATTAAAACTTTAGCTATTCTGGATTGAAAAAACTGTATTAATTCAAATCAGGTGTAGCTACTAAAAACATGCTCATTGTCCTTCAAAGCACAGCATAGTTCAGGGTTTTTTCCTGTTAGCTATATTGGCCCAATTACACAGCAGCTACACTTCACAGAGGAAACGAGAACACAAAGTAAAAGAAAAGAAAAGGAAAAAGGATTAATTACCCCATGCCCAGGTCCAATGCACACACCGTGTCCCTTACCCTGCCACCTGCAGGCAGCAACCTCTTGCCAGGGACCACGCCTGAGAGTCTCCACAAAGGCACCAGTGGGCCGAGGACAGCTGTGACACGGCCACTCAAACCCCTAACAGCTCTTGTTCCCTCTCTCGGCAAGCACGGATTTCTTCAGAGGCAAAGGGATTAAAGCAACGCTGTTATGCTCCCATGGAGTTCTGGTTACAGATCCCAGGTCACCTATCCTAGGGTGAGCAGTGAGCAGCTGTGGAGCCATCCTGCACTGGACCTGCCCAACAGAGAGCATCACTGGAGCTCTTCCTGGGCAACTCAAAAATCTGACAAAAAGACACATAGTTGAAATGGGGTTTTTCTGAATTCTAGAAAAACTCCTCTGGTCAGGACAACATCAGCATTTCATTTCATCTAGATGGTGGCAAGTTGATACTGATCTAAGTCATGAAGCAACGTGATCTAGATGTCTAAATCACCTCACTGCTGAAGTGGCTCCCCCTTAATTTTACCAACCATTACTTGTTAATTTTTATAAACTTCATACAATAAAAGACAAAGACTAATTACATAAAAAGGTTATCTTTATTCTTTTGGGTTGTTAGCAATGTAGTTAGTTTTGGTAAAACAACTTCCTGCATGCAGTTAATCAGTACACTATGAGGCAATAATTTCTATAAAAGCAGGAGCCCATCTGTATTCTAGTTCTTTTGTAAGAAATGCAAAATATTTCGCTTCCCATTGCACAAGTTCACTATTCGTCCTCACGAAGGAAGATTTTTGAATAACAAATTATATTTAGAGTGTTTCTACTGCAGTGTGTACCAATAAGCAAAGCAGACAGTGTGAGACTAACTCTGGGGAAAAAGCAATGTTCCTATTCTAAGATTACCCTGAAAATCAACAGACAGGATTATAACTAAAAAAGAAGGCCTTCTATCTTGTTTCACATAAAAAGACCTACCTACAGATCAGAAAAAAGAAAAATTGTTCTGTCCATTTGTTATCATGTTATTCCTCATTAAAAGATGTTTAAAGTAATTAGCAGAAATTTTCAATTATACATTGTATCTTGGGTTTCCAAACAGTAAAGTGTCAAAACCAGATGGCAATAAAAATGAATAGCAACAGGAAAATATGTGTAATATCTTATAGTAAAAGAAATAAAAGTAAAAAGTAAAAGTAATAAAAAAGTTTAAAAAAATAAAAAGAATAGATATATATTATAATTTTTTTTCTAGCCCCATATTTTAAGCCATCTATTTGTCCTGTAAAGTCCAGTAACTTACTGCGTATTTGCTGATTACAACATTCAAAATAATATCTTTAATAGCAGCAAACTATTGCTTACTGGTATGAGGAATGATGGTCTTGTCAAACAGATTTTTTCTTTTTACCACTCGCATCTCTTCCCATGTTAAAGTTTAATAGCTGAAGGATAATAGCAGCAAGCATGCATCAGTTAGAGCTTCCAATTACTTGGAGTATCACAGAATATACCATAATATCTATTGAAATGTTGTAAGCTAACTTGCTAGGGTACATATTTGACACATATACGGTAATTAGGTCATTGTCTCTTTGTTCAAAAAGGTATCACTGTGTAAAACAACTGATTAAATAACAGAGGGTATTTTACTTACATATATAGTGTCAGCCTGAATGCAAAAAAAGTCATCTAAACCCCAGTGCAGGACAAAGCTGATTTGCGTACATGTTTTTGGTCATCTCAGCTCTCTAGAGAAGGTTACATTACAGTGGAAACCTGACTAAAGTGCCATGGGGGTGTCAAAATCACCTCTCTGAAGTACATATTCTGTGTTTCTGGTATCATCCATCCTTCCTAAGCAGAGAAATTTAAATCTGAGGTATACATTAAGGTAGTATTTGTCCCCAAAGGTAATCTGCTATCAATTTATACTCATAGCTTTGATTATTTTCCTAAATGGGATACACTCATGAGAAATAAGAAGTGTAGCAACAGACTTTGGAATAGAGTATGGAAGCTACTTACGATATTACAGGCTCAAAACATACCACTTTTAAAAAAAAATTTTTATAATTTCCTATAGGCAGAATTTGGCATTTGCAGCTTTTCTGTGAAAAGAATTGTGTGAATGTTTCAGAAATTATGAGCTATCTTTTACTCTGAAAGTAATTTTTTTTCATAGTTTCACAATTTTCAGAACAGGAGCTCTGTGTAGCATGATTTATTTAAACCACTGTATCTGAAATGGACAGTACAATAAATTAAGAACTACTAAAAGGTATTAAAAATAAATACATTAAAATTAGTCTTTTAAGTTACCAATCTTTTCTGTGAGAATTATCTCCTTGTTTGATTTACTGGTAAATTCTCTATCTGGACTCTGTTGGTTGTTTTATAGTTTGCTGCTACTTTGATCTAGATCCTGAGGTTTGATAATCTGGCATCTTGGTTTTTTTGCGTTTAGAAGTGGCTTGAAGAGAACTATGTTCATGTTATGATGCCATCATTACATATTCTTGACATTTGTGTTCCTCTGCACATAAGAGTATTTATTTAGTATTTAGTGTTTATCTAAATAAAGAGTATTTAGATTTTTTTCTCAGCACAGCGGAATTAATAAAGCGGTATGTCATTAAAGCAAATGAGATCATGAACAAGAACTGACACACACGGAACACAGACAGGAGATGAAATGTACACAGTGGATACACTTATTCCACAAAAATATGGGCTTATTAGGACCCATTACGGGTCCTATAGTCCAAGTAGAAATTTTCTGTCTCCTCTCAATTAGTAGCAGCTGACAATCGAAACTATTGTTCTGCAAGATTTTTTTTTCCCTGTTACAGACTGAGAGTTTACTAGTGAAGGACCACTGTCTTGAACAGGCACTGACTGCAGCAGTGGGTAAATAGATAAAAACTTATAATTTTGGCATAATCCTCCAGTAAGAGTGCTATTGACAAAAACACCATCTTTTCAAGCTTGCGAACATCCATCGTGGATAACCTCTGCCTTTTATTTTTTGTTTCCTCTTCTGTCTTTTCCTTTGTCTTCCTTTTCTGATATGTCATCTTCATATTTTTCTTTTTCTGGTTTTGTTACACTATCATAAGAAGGCGGAGCTGTGGTGGATGCAGACATATCCATTTTCTCTGGAGGTGAGTTTTCACTTCGCTTACCAGCAATCGTATCTTTTTTGATAAGTGGATCACCCCCATCTTTCTGATACATAAATAAAAGCTTCTTTACTGACTGTTTTAAAAGATGACGTCTGTACGCACGCTGAATGACAGTGGCAGACACTTCTTCCTGTTTTCGTTTCAGTGTGGTTGTAATTGGTTCATAGGAAGCTTTAGGATTGGCTGCCATAAACCGATCTTCCATCTGTATTCTGAAGGCATCCATCTCCCCACTTTCCCCCAGTACACGCTTTGTGAAAGCAAACAAGATGTCAAGGCAGTGAATTCTGTCCCCGCTCACCATGGGCAGATCCATTGCAATAAGATGAATTGTATTTGGTTTTGGTATATTAAGAGGAGGATCTAGAGAAGCTGCAAAATCAGACAGTTTGTTATATTCTATGAATTGTGTTGCATCGGGATCATATTTTTCCCAAACCTCATAGAACATCTCAATGTCATCCTCGCCCAAGGGTTCAGCGCTTTCTTCAGTAGCAACACTGAAGTTCTCCAAAATCACAGCGATGTACATGTTCACCACTACCAGAAAGGATATGATAATNTACAACTCTGAACAAAGTGGGTGACACAAAGTACTTTTCAATCACCTCAGCTAGAAACATACCTGTGAAACATAAAAATAAATTAAGAGAGTAACTTTTTAACACAGCTTACATTTTCCACAAAAATGTATAAGAAACCCCCCCAACTCTAGCTGTGGAATTAGTGGAAAATATAATTGGAGATAAATTTTATCTGCTGTGGATAATTTCAGAATTTTTTTCCCGGCACATTTAGAAAATAACCCAAACCCAGAAGTATTAAAACTGATACAGAATTATTAAGAAATTTAGTACTCTCCAGTCTGCACTTCATTTCCTAAATAATCAAGAGAAATTAAAATTAACTCCTCTAATTTGCACAACTTGACAGGGATAAAGCATTAAATACACATATAACTATATTTCATTTTGAATATAAGAATTTCTTACCTATTATTGAAAGAATAACAACCACAAAATCAAAAATATTCCAGCCAATGGTGAAGTAATAATAACGGAGTGAAAATATTTTGAAGACACATTCACCAGTGAAAAGGACAACAAAGACCAAATTAATCCGATATAAAATAGTTTGCATCAGTTCAGTCTGGTCATCTGTTTCTATCATCATTGTGACCATGTTAAGACAGATTAGAACCATAATAGTGATGTCAAACACTTGCTGTGTTACAATATCAAACACCAGACCTTGCAATTTGTTCTGAGGGGAGAAAAAAGAAAAGGTGATAGTATTTGTATGTCATGAACAACCATTTCCTCCCTCCCATGTCATTCTTCCTCTCCCAAACTATACAACCAAGCAAACGGCTGAAAAGTCTAAGAAAACCATTGTCCAGTAACTTATATGCCAGTTTAAAGTTTTCCCCTCAAAACCCAGAAAGCCTGTATTTCTTCACATTCTTTGATTCTCTGCTTTCTCAGGCATAACAAATATGAGAGATTTTTCCTGAAGAACAGAGACATGTACTTTTCAATTTAGACTGAAGGGATAACTTGAATTAGGCCAAAACCATTTTTAGAGTTAAAGGAGAAATTTTATTATAATTAATGTACTGCTACGATTTCTCCCCAAATACAGATACAAGAATAGCACAATTCTTACCACTGGTCGAGGTATAGGTTTTTGTGGTTTCTTGGATCCCAGCTTCTTCATTGCATTGTAGTATTTCTTCTGTTCTTCTGTCATGAAAATATCTTGACCTCCAAGGTAAATTAATAAAAGAAACCCCAAATCTGATTACAGCCAAGCCTTTACATCCATTAATTCACAGCATTGCAGAACATGGTTTTAATGAACCCTTTATTCATCCTTATACACTGTTACCAAAACAATAATTATTTCAAAGATTGTTAAATTATCTGATGAATCTTGAAGGAAAAATGAAAAAAATTAAGGAACAAAGAAAATCATCCGAACTTCTATTATTTCTTACTAAAAAAAAAAACCCCATACCTGATTAATTCAGTTAAATAAATACAAAAAACCTCCCTCAACTTGTAAAATATACATCTCATAGACACTTATAAATCTAGCATTATAAACTCCACATTGCAAATCAATCTACCAGAAATAAAAAAGCTGCAAAGGTATAAAGACACACTGTGAGTACATATGCCTTCAGGTAAAACATACAAGGAGAAAGAAATCACTGATTTTGATTTTCAGGATGTACATTTTACCATTTCAGTACAGGTATTTCAGTTCAGATGATAATACTTCCACAGTGTTTAAAAGGCTTGATCATCCCCCTACATTGTACCAAAAGCATCAGAAGCATGGGTTTAGTCTGGGGTTTCTTGTCTGAAGAAAAGGATATCTAGACTGGTATGTGTAAATACACACATTGAAACACTTACCGGAAATACAATTTATATTGACAAGTAACTTGTTTTTCTTTCTTTCATGCATTTATTTGTAATTATATTCCAGGTATGTATGATATCAAAGCACTGGCATTTGGAAATGAACTTCAGAGTCAGGGGTGATTCTGTGACTTTGTCCCACTGAATTTGTCAAATGTAGTGTCAATCTTATAGACAAAGTAATGGTAAGTCCCAATGAAGACATGTTTGACTCTTTAAGCTGTGGCTATATATTGACATGAAGATTTAGAAGTCAAAAGAGACCCTCTTTACAAGCTCTCCTCATAAATCAAATATTCAAGTAAAGTTAACTTCTTTTAGAGTAAGGGTTTTGGAAGAAAAAGTTGATTTGATAATTATGGTGGAAATGTGCTGAGACTGTTAAAAGCTTTCACCCAGTAGGAAATAAATAATAGTAAAAAAAAAAGCCATTAAGAAAGTGGGATTGAGTTGGGGATTTCTTCTGCTGTCTCGCTGATGTAATGACTATCATGAGTGAACAAGCCATCCTTGTCTCAGTATGCTGTCCACAGGGAGAATAGAGGTCTCCAGGCAAGATACCCTTAAGGACTAGTTAGGAAATTGACAGTAGAACATTGCCTCCCTCGTGGAACTGATGTAATGAAAGTAGGATGCACACAGGAACCACAGAAAAGCACAGTTTAACTACACAGAGACAGTATATTTCAACATGAGGTCCTTTTCCGTTCGTATCCCAACACACTCAAATGTCAGTGATATGAAGAAAGAACAGAGAAGAAAAATACTGCTGGGCAGCCATGAACTGTGTAATCTGCACATTTCTACCAACACAGGTGTACCTATAAATTCAAAAGATAGACAACTAATGCCTGCTAATTTTCTACATGAAACTGAAGAGTACCATATAGATAGAATTTTCCCCAGCCTAATTGTATGTCCAGTATTTTTCTTTCTTGGTGATTTAAAATGTAGATCCAAATGTACAAGGGGTGTATACTACACTGCCAGGAAAAGCCTTTTAGCAGGAACCCATCTCTGTCTTCTGAGTCATGGTGATTCCAGTAGACAGTGTCTGCCAAGTGAACCTAATAAAATTTATAATTACCTCATAACTGTGTACGGTCACCTTGTTCCATACCAACTGCCAAAAATGCCAGTAACATGTACATAACCTTAGCCTTGCTCTCCAAGGATAAGAAATGGAACCACCCTCCTGCTAAGTACTGGATGCCCCTGAACTTTACTCCAAGGAAGGTGCAAATATCTTGAAGGATGAAGATGCCTCCACTGATGGTTTAAATAGCAAGTACAATTTAATTTTCCATCATAGTCTGCATTTTCACCTATTTAAACATTCCTAGAGTTCTTGAAACAATCCTGTGTTCATTTAAATAATAGAAACAGCTTAAGTTGAAAAGAAAACCAACATATTTTCAAATGTCACCCATTTTCTTTTTCTTGCAACTTCACTAACTCAAGACAGTTTCCCAACCCTCTTATCTTGCAATCCAGAGCAGTATTTTCAGCATTCAGCTAGCCTGTATCAGTCTCTGTAATGAAGGCCTTCATAATACTGATATATGTTATCTCCTTATCACTTTTAAAATTTATACTTTTGCATATTCTCTTCTTTCCTGCCTCTTATTTACTTAAGTCATCTGCACTTTCACATAGCTTAGTCAGAGCACTGTAAGGATGAGAAAAACAAAGACATAACTTTCTGATGGACAGCGTATCATTGGGCTGTACAGGGATGTGGAGAACACTCAGACACTCAGTGTAAGTTTAAATTACTTCAAATGCCTTAAAAAGACTGTTATTTCATTATTTTGAATAAACAAAAATCTTAAAACCTGATTGCTTTTTTTCTTTCTATTACTATGAGAAATTTCAGACACTCTTAATTTATCCTTGCATACATTTGTTGAATGCTCAGTAACAATGTAGTAGTGTGAAAATGAAACACGTGGTACTTATCTTCTTTTTCTGTTGGTTGAAGTTATCTATGATGACACCAATGAATAAGTTTAGGGTGAAAAACGATCCAAAGATGATAAAGGCAACAAAGTAAAGGTACATGTACAGGTTGTCTTCGTACTTGGGCTGTTTCCCTATCTATGTAACAGAAAAACAGCAAAGCACCACAAACAACAGTTAAGACAAATCAAAAATTCCCGAGCAGGAAGAGAAGTTGCATCCAGATGGACAGGGGCTAAACTCAACTGTACAAGGGGGTAAACCCAACTCTTTTGGAGGATACACTACACTTGCCTTAGATTTGAACTTAAAAATCTATTTAATACAGGTTTCTGATACTGCACACATCGCAGGACTTGCCATTCTTTCCCTCTCTGTCTGTTCTCTTTGATGACACTCGACATTTCATGTAAATCCTAATAAATTTGACAGAAATGTGAAAATTTCAAAAGCAATTCAGTTCCTATAGACTATATGCAAATCGGGAGCTGGATTGAGGAGAGATGCAAACAAATATCAACATTAAAAGAAAAATAGGCAAAATTTAACAAGTTTGGTTTTGAGATCATCAGTCTGCAGCTCTGGATTAGATTTTGCAGTGATGGCTCTTGACTATTTGGGTTATCTTTGAAGACACAGGAAAAACTTATTTCCTGATCTGTACAATCTCAGACATAAATTAATAGAAAACCAGATCTCATTAGTTTGGATTTTTACAGAACAATTATTAAATGAGTAATAATTTATGTAGCTCTACAGCTATAATTTTTTTTACCTGTTAAAAGTATAAGCACTTTGTGGGCATAGATTTATATAGAAAATTCATCAGGGCTTTACATTTAGTTTTTTATATTTTAGTTGATTTCAACTGCCATTCAAGAAGCATTACATCACTCTTACATTTGTTTTCCTTCAGTAAATTTTATCTTTACTCAGTAGATTTTATATTGTACTCACGTCTGTAGAATCAACTGCAGCGTACATAATGTCCATCCATCCTTTAAATGTTGCCTAAAAACAAAATTTGTTAGTATTTTCTATCAAAACTTCAGTTCTGAGAACATTTGAAATAAAACAGTGTCTTCTGCAATGTATTTCTATTCATAAAAATAAAGAGAATATTAAAAGTCCTGTGAGTTACAAGTGAAGCATTCACAGGAAGTTCATTACTGTGGAATATTTCCTCCTAATTCTTAAAACACTGAATAAATTCTAATTGTCATGGAAATTCATATAAACTCTCTGCAAGACAAGTTGCAATCAATATCACCGTACCAGAGAGACCACAATTTATGTCCCAGGAAAATGTGATGTGCTGGTTGCCATCTGTGAAGCATTACTTTAACGGGAAAGGTACTGTGCTATTTGGCATCCCAGTAAAGCCAAGTCCCTGATGTCAGGGTACAGGGATCCTGCGTGACCAGCTGGTCCAGCTGCTCAGGGGTGGTGTGGGTCACTCCACTGGAAATAAGGAGCTCCAAGAAGAGACTGAGTGAAGCTGCCCAAGGACTCAGTAGCTCATCCGTCCTTCTAGCGTGTGCCACAGTGTCCACAGGGGCCAGGGTATGCCATGGGGGACACGGACCACGCACAGCTCTGAGCACCTTCCAGAGCCAGCACCCAGCCAGGATCCACTGGTTCTCCTCCAGGACCTCCCCTGCACATCCCAGCTCTCTGGCTCCCCTGTAGTTCCATTTTGGTGGAACCTTTCTGAACCACACCATTCCTCTGCCCCTAGTGCAGCACATACTGCCGACACCAGCTCTTCCCAAACACTGCTTGGTTTTCCTCAAGGTGTTATAAATAAAATTTTCAGGTTCTAACTTTCTGGCTACCAAAAAACTGGAGGACTTACTTCTCCAGGAAAAAAAATCAGCCACCATGTAATGGCATTGTTCAGACAGAATAAGGAAATAGTCCTAGAAGAAACTCCAAAAGGTAAGTAGTGCCAAGAAATCTTAATAAAAAAAATATAATCATAGAATGGTTTTGCTTGGAAGTGACCTTGAGGAATTATCTAGTTTAAACCCTCTGCCACAGACAGGGATGTCTTTCACTACATCAAAAACTTCCAGTGATAGGCCATCCACATTCTCTGGGCAACCTGAATGTCTCAATGCATTATCATTAAGAATATAAATAAATCTTCCTTATATCTAGTATAAATCTACCTTCTTTCAGTTAAAGAACATTGCCATTTCTCTTGCCACTACAGACCCTGGGAAAACTTTCCTTTACTCTTTCTTATAATCTCCCTTTAAACATTGAAAGGACAACCACAGTCCTGTCATCTTTTTCTTGGCTGTCTTCTGGACCTCTCAGAGGTCCATACCTCCTTGTTCTGGTGAGGTCTCATGAGAATAGAGAATACAGGGAGAATCATCTCTCTCTATCTTAAATTGGGCTGGCCACACTTCCTTTCGGCCAGCCCAATATAAGACTGACTTGGCAATCAAATCCTGCGCAATCATATGCAAGTGCACATTGCCAGCTTATGTCAAACTTTTTTCCCCAAGACCACTTCTGTGGAGCTGACCTCAATCCATTCATTTTCCAGTCTGTATTGACACTGGGGATTGCCCTTAACCAGGTGCAGGACCCTGCATGTGGCCCTGTTGAACTTCTTTAGGTTCATGAAGTTCAGCCTTGAGCTGTCAGAGATCCCTCAGGCTGGCATCCCCTCTAAGCCTATCACCAAGCTCAGCTTGGTGTCACCGGCAAACTGCTGAGGGGGCACTCAGTTCCATTACTGATGTCATTGACGGAGCTATTAGATAGTACTGGTCCTAGAGCAAACCCTTGAGAGACACCACTTGGTACTGGTTTCCTCCTGGACACTAAGCTGCCGACTGTAAGTCTTTCAACACAGCCATCCAACCAGTTCCCCTCTAGCGGGCCTTCATCAAACTTACGCTGGTGAACTACGACACTGAGGGCAAGAAAGGTGTGAATGATGTTCACTGTGATCATTACATATGCAAACTGTACATGCAAGATATGCTAAAAATGCTAAAAGCACTGCCACTCTCTAAGCTGGTAATTTATGCAATTGCCTGGTGCTGTTTAGCAATAGCTACTGTTATCCCCCAAAGCAATCAGATGGTAGCCTGCTAGCACAATAGTAACTACTAAACACTACCAGTTGGAAATTTTTAAAGACAGAATAATTACCAATTGCTTGTGAATACAAATAATTTCCCAAAAGCAGTTTGTCAAATGAACTTGACTATGAATATGTGTTTGTCTTATTGGCAATTTACACATACTGTCTCTAAAAAAGGCTCATGCCCAGAAATCTAGCACTAGTAAATTCTGCAACTGTTAATCTTTAAGAGTTTAAAAACAAGTTAAAACTTCCTCAAAAAAACTCACTTGGAAATAACAGACAGTGACTTAAGTGGGACTACTAATAATAAAACAGGCAAAGAAGAGAGAGGAAAAAGTGAATTTAAAACCTTTATCTAAATCAATAGTTCACTCTCCTCTTGTTTGAAGATCAGATAAGTCCTAGAACATATCTATGACAACCATGGTAAAAATATTAGTCAATACACCTTAACAGATAAAGCAAATAAAAGAAAATGAAACCTAGCTGCAGTGTTTAACCAGATATTTTAACTACATACTGTATTTCTGTGGAACTTGAAAAGTTACTAGCAGTTGGGTGCCAAGCAACTTTATATCCATCAG
>VYZQ01009067.1:0-13492 GCA_013400655.1 Mystacornis crossleyi
TTCACTCCCAAGGCCCATCTCCCAAGGGGAGGGGGCCCCAATGCTTAACAAGCAAGTATTTTGGGAAGCTTTATGTTCTTTCAAATGGGGAAAAAAATGTTTGAAATCTAATGAAGCATTTTTCTCAACAAAAATGTAGTGTTTTGCTTAATGCCACATGAGTTAATGCTTTTTTCTAGCCTCCTTTTTAATTTCAGTCACATTGAAATGAAAAGTACACCTGCGTAAAAAAAGGTTGAAATGCTTCATTTGAAAACTGTCAAAACAACATTTCTACATCTCCTTTTTTTTTCACCCAAACAGAAAATATTCATAAATGTCACTCAAATAATTGCTTTTCAATACTCTCTTTAGTAAAGGTAGTAAAAGGTAATGAAGATTATTTTGCTCAATCCAGCAGGATAAATAAAAGTGTAAATCTAAACAGAAAAAATAGTTGTTCAGATTATCCTACTTTAAAATCACTTCAGGGTAAAAAACAAGCTGACTAATTTCACCTAGACATGACTATTAACCAGAATTTTGGGTAATTTCAGTAACAAAAGGAGGGATATGAAGAATTAAAGTATCTGTTTTTTCTAGTCAAAGTGCATTATCATTTTAGGTGGAAACAGATGCTTTTTTGCTTATAGATCAGACCCTTCAAAATGTGGATATCGTAGAAAGAGTCAGCAGTGAGTATTTCCTTGTCCTTTTGGTTCAGAATGCACTATATAGAATATTTGAAACTTATCTTCTTGCACTTCATTACTGAAAACACACTAGCTAATCCTAGTGCTAATAATACATTTCTAGCAGCCACAGTCAGAATCTGTCATTAGTATAATGTCATTTGATTTATTTCCTATAAAAGCAGGTAAATACTCATCATCTGAGCCATTTCATATTGCCCTGGCAGTACAAAATACATTATAAAGACCAATCATACTCTGATGGCATTGGATTACACAGTTTATTGGATCTATTCCATCTATAATTTTCATGATGGCTTCTTGAGTGACTTATGCTGCCCTTATCTGCTACTCCACAGTAGAAATGGATTTAGAGCAAATCTTTCTCCACAGGTGGCATTTCCCAGTAATGAATCCTGCCATTCAATTATATAGTCAGAGTAATTTCTTCATGTTAAAAAAGACCCCTTCTTGAGTGGCATATAAATTACCACCGGATTAAATTAGTGTTACTGCCAGGGCTTTGAGATTTCTCCAGTTGACAGACAGCACAGTACTGTTAATGATGAAGAGAAAACATGTCAACTCATAGATTTTTCAACTTTATTTTTCCATCTCTTCACACTGGTTTCTTTGTATTTACTTTTACAATATTGTGGGCTTTGGGTATTTTTGAAATTAATGCACCCAGGGTGCACCCAGAGCCACCACAGGAGACTTTCAGTCCTTCTGTTTAGCAATGTTCATCTTTGCTGAGGAATGACCAGTTGAGTCGAATAAGAAGAATAAATAAATTTTAAAATTATATATTTTAACAGCAATAAAATATCTGGTTTACAAATGGTAATAAACTTCTGCTGAGTATGTGAGTTTGATTTACCCTTCTACATCAAAGCTAACACAGCATTAAAGAATTTACAAAATCAGAACTCTCTCCTGAGTGCAATAGGATATCATATTTTGTATACACCGGCAGTGGTGAGAAAACTAAAAACTACTAATTTGTGAGCATTAGACTTAGTCCCATGGTAAGACCTCAAATAAAACAAACACAAGATCTGTATGGCTTGCAGAGTTGTCAATGGTGAATTTCTAAGTATTTTGCGCATGCTATGCCAATTTTCAGTGAAAAAAAAAATCCATTTTAATAAATAAATAAATAGAAAGCAGAGTTTTTTACTTTTTTTGGGTAGAGGTGAAGAGAGGGAACACAAAGTAACACAAGTAAAAATAGCTAGTGGAAGGGGAGACAAAGGGGCAAGTATTTCGCTGTGTTCTATAGCAGTTGTACAGCATGTCTGCTTTCAGATGTTACATTTACCACAGGCTTAACCACAGCAGACTAAAAGTATGCATGGCATCTGTATGAAGTTAAGAAACTTTGTTGTCGTTCCTGCAGAAACCATACCTAAGCTGTACAAGCACTCTTGGTAATAGAGCTGGTGCTGCAGGTCACCTCTCACAGGGTGCTGAGCGCACATCAGCCTGACCCAGGAACATCCAGGTGCACCCACAGTGCGCACGATCTCTTGTCATCAGAGTAACACCACCCTTCTGCCGCTGGACTGCTGACCGCCCGGAGGTCAAGCTGGGGTCTTGCTGAGGTGTCCCAGTTAGAGGCAGTCCAAAGCTCCACAGACGAGTTTTATGTTGCTGCTTCAGACTNCTCTGCTCAGGCTGGCTGTGAACACAGGCTCATTCCTGCCTTATTACCTGCTCCTAAGTTTCAACCTAAGGAAGAAAAATGGAGTAAGGAAGTTTTTCCTAGAGACACTTCCATCAGGGCTTTTTAAATAGCCTTTTAGAGCACAGGGAGCTAAGTCTTAGGTACATCTGTCCATTACACAAATAGTGTCACAGAGAGTCCACCTCACTGATCTTACTTTCAACTACTTGAAACCATTATCTAGATGCTTAATTACTGGATAAATTGCGGGTGGATTAAAAACCAAAAAACCCACCAAAATCTGCAAACTAACAAAATAAACAGAACAAAACCCACATCTGAAACACTGCTCTTTTGTTCTTGGTACCACACCAGCCAGTATCTCTTAGGACCCCTTAGAAACTTCCAAGTGAAACAAAGGACTATTCTTTGAGCTCAAATGTTTCCTTTAAGGACATTTTGCACTACACAGACTTTTTCAGAATCTGCTATGTTCCGTAGGGTCAACTCATCAGGCAACTTGTTTGAGACACCTTTGACCCTAATTCTGAGACATATTCAGTGGGTAACTGCCTCGGGACTGGAACATAATGCTTCACAGATCTGAGATTCAAACTTTTACTCTTCAGTACACAGCCCCACAAGAATGGCAGTGCCATTGAAGGAAAGCAGTCAGCTTTGATTCATACCTTTTCTTTAGGTACAAGATACTGCACAGAAAAAAAACATCCCAGCAGATGTTTAGAAATACTTCATTCATACAGAAAAATTGCTTCCTGGAGTTAGGAAACTGTACATGACCATGAAGGAGAACAACAGTAAATATAAACCACGGAGGGTTACTACTCATTAAAAAGTTAAAAGAAATTGAAATTAAAAAAAAAAAAAAAAAAAAAAAAAAAAAAAAAAAAAAAAAAGCTAGGGCACTGAACAACTGAACAGAATACAGAGATTAGCACTGTTCCAGTAAGTACTGGACAGATACCAGGTTGCCAGGGATTTACAGATTTCTGAGAGTAAGAGAAACCTAGAGTGCACACACAGAAAAAATTGTGAAAGTGATCAGACTCAAAGGATATCAATTTTTGCAGCTGTAACCTTTTCTTTACACTATTTTCACTATCTATCTTCAGATATATTTCAATATCTTTCCTTCACCTTTTACAAACATAAGGTGAAGGAAAGCTTTAGTGTAGAAATTTGTTGCTAACATAGTTAATCAAATTACTTTTGAAAACTAATTTATATCTTATTCAAAGCTACTTACTAAAAACATCTATGCACATCTTACATGTATTTCTGCTTGACATGTAAAAATGTAAAATTTAGTTAAATAATCTGTTAATAGTTGTCACCCATGTATTACTGAGCACACAAAATATATGACAATTTTTATATTTCTTTAGTAACCTAGCCATGAATAAAGTAATCATTTATAGAATCATAGAATGGCTTGAGCATTGAGGCAAAAAGCTGTTGAGTACCTGAGCCTTCTCCTTGTCCTGAAGAATCATGCCTCCTCTATCCTGGACCCACAGTTTCCCTATTCTTTCTCTTCTCACCGATTTACTTAAAGAAGCTTTTTATGTTACCCTGATGTTCCTTGGCCAGATTTACTTCTGCCACTCTTTTAGCTTTCCTAACCTGCTCCCTGGCTGTTCAGAAAATTTCTGTTTTCAGAAATTCAGAAAATTCCTTCCAGCAGCATAGCCTCTGCTTCCACCTTCTCTAAGCTACCTGTTTGTCTCTAACTTTGTCTAGGAGCTCTTTTCCCAATTTTCTGTTTATAAGGATGCTTTGCTATTGAGTCTGGAGAAGACTACCCTTGACTATCATCCAGCTTCCTTGGGCCCTCTTCCCTCCAGGGCTCCATCCCATGGCAGTCTACCACAGAAATCCTTGATGAGAACAAAGTCTGCTCTCCTGAAGTCCAAGATAATGAGCTTTTATCCTCTTTTTTGCCCCACAGATCTCAAACATCACTGCTTAATTGTCACAGCATTCCAGGCTATCCTTTAGCTTCGTATTCCCCGCTAGCCCGTCCTTGTTGGTGAGAACAAGGTCCAGCATAGCCTCTCCTCATTGGATCCTCTGTAACTTTGGGAAAAAACTTGTTATCAGTGCATTCTAGGAATCTCCTGGATTGCCTGCCTCCTGCTGTGTGGTCCCTCCAACAGACATTGGTGTGGTTGGAGTCCATCATGAGGGCCAGGTCTTGAAAACATAAGGCTGTGCCTCTCTGTCTGTAGGGAGCTTTATTGACTTGGTCTCCCTGGTCAGACAGCCTATAGCAGACCCACACAGTAAAGTCACCTGCCTTTGTCCTCCCTTAAGTCCTGACCCAGAAGATGAATACTGTTTTTTGTAAAGATCAGTATTGGCAGGAGAATCCGTTGGTATTCAAACATTTTAACGAGTAAAACAAATTTTGTAGAAAACCAATGAACATGGTGGAATGAAAGAGCCATTGATAGTAGGATTTCTCGTTTATCAGCTCTGGCTCCCTTTGAGTATATTAAACTATTCTAAATACCTGTGCATACCCTCCCCACTTCCAGCCAGGACCAGTCGCTTGGGCACACACTCAGTACACACATGCTCTGCAAACAATCCTGTAAGATTTTATTATCTTGCAGTTTAGATAGGAATTTTCATTAGAATACAAGAAATCTGACATTCACACAGACTTTTGAAGTATCTCCTCTTGTTTGTTGAAATACACAGTGTACAACAACATTAAAGCAGAACTTTAGTTTCTCCTTTACTTAATTGATTGCAATACTGTAAATAAACACCCAAATATCAAAATTATGGGATCACCTGTAAAATTATAATAACATACTTTTGACCCTCTTCCCTCCTGCAGTAAAGCATTTATAAACAATATAAAATAACTGCTTAGCTCTATGACCATCCACTAGCCTTGTCTTGTTCACCCTATTTACTTTTCTCATCACACTAATAATTGGTGTTCACATCACATGGGATCTTTCTGGGCCTTTGAATTGCCTGACTGAAAGAAGGAACATAAAATTGTCAGTTTGGTGTGGAAGTCTCTTCATTTAAATATGAAAGAAAAAAATTGCCAGGAGGCTTATTTTTTTTAAATTGTTGGGACTTGCATGCATTCTTTTTTGGTGTTTTGTTTGGGTTTTTTTGGGAGGGGGGTGGGTTGTTGTTGTTTTGGTTTGGTTTGTTTTGTTTTGTTTTCTGGGGGGTCAGGGACGATGTTTGGTTTTTTCTCCTGTTTTTTTTAATACAGTGTATCAGATTACAGCACTACAGCACAGCTTTTCTCATAAGGAAAATGTTTCTCGTTAGTTTTGAAGTATGCCAGCAGCATTAATTCAGGATTCTGCAAGACACTATGTAAATCCTCAAACTGCTAGCAGAGTTTTTTGATACCTAAATAAGATAAAGGTAAAGACTGAATAAACCTGCATAAAAATGAAGGTGAAATGCATATACCAGAATGGAACTAACGATAAAATTACCAGGGGGAATTAATTTTTGTTCTTTTACTCTCTCAAAATTGGCATAAAATGTGGCCTTTATGGACTCTCAGCTTCCCACAGCATGAAATAACAGTTATTTGGTAGGGAAAGGAAATATGAAAATTTTAAGAAAGAAAGAATAAAGATCAGGTACGAAAATATAGCACAGCCAGTTGAGGAAATGACCAGGTAAGTAAGCAAGAAGCAACACTACATTTTTTTTTTCCTTTTTTAATACTCCCAGTGGTTTATGAAGCCAAATTCAAGCCATAACCATTCAAGCCCCTTTACTAATGGAAGCATAATTCTACATCTAGACCAGAGTTTTGTTCTACCATTGGCTTGGTTCACAGTTTTTACTTCATTAAGTTTTGTCTGGAACCAGCAAAAATTGGTATATATATGGTTATGGTTGAGGATAGCTGGTGATTCAATGCTGAAGCAAGGTCCTGCAAAGCTGCCTGTAGTTAGGTTTTATATTCACAGTAACTACTTGGTAAAGTACAAATATAGGACAGGAAGGAAAAATTATGTAAGAGGAAATGTGAAGCTGGATTGGAAATGTGATTCAAATATGACTCTGGAAAGGACAGTAAAAAATGACTGAGTTATAGATAATGCTTCTACTCTGAAGATTTTCCTTGTGTGGAAGAAAACACGGGGCTAGTTTCAGTGAGTTTGGCAGCATTAACATTCTTTTCAGAATAAGTTGTGAGATAACTGTATGGGGCTTTGAAGACTAGATCTGGCTGATTACAGGTAACCTGAACTGGTTACAGAAGAAAATCATTGAAATATGCCGTTGGGTTAGGGCTGTGGACAGACGTCATAGGGAGATCTGACAGGTTTGGTTAAGTTCCAGATAGAACCTCTGGGCTGGCACACTTGGACTAACTCTAACTGTGTTTTGCAGATGCTACCTAGCCAGGCATCATCTGATTCAAGTAGAGGTTGCTTGGCTTATCAAGAACTATCAAATAAAGCTCAGGGAAGATTTAAAATAAAGCACTTAATTTGGCATAAATTCTTATGCAACTAGTTTGATTTATACTCAATTTTTTGGGGGGGGAAATAAGTATGATACTCACATACTTACTGGTTTCCACTTACTTTGTCTTTTTTATTGTGATTCTAACTTCTTTTCAAACAATAATATTTTTAAATTGACTTTTTACTACATGCTGTGAGTTACTGATAAAATGCTTTTACAGAAAAACTATTTTTTCTTTTAGTTCACCACTGAAAATTTTGAAGAAAATGGCAGAGGCAAAAAGAAAGTCCCAGAACCCTGAACCATAGCTCAGCATTAAATTTCAGCTACTGCATTTCCTTCATATCTGTTTTCTGGGTATTGTTACAACAGCTCTGTTGCCATGGTCTTGTTTTTCTCTCAGCTGAGTTCATTCCCCACTATTGTAAACAAATTAACATAAATTATTAGTTTTCTCATTTCTACACAAAAACAGAGTGGTATCTTACTCCCAGTCACATGAATGAAACACATTTTCTCCAGCATACAACACTTGACGAAGCTTATCTTGAACTTTACTGAATGTGTATGATGGAGTCATTCTGGATACACTGGAGAAGCCCTTATGCATTTTCAACAACACTTACACATTCCTCTAGTGCCAAAGAACTAATCTGGCTTCAAAAGATTACCAGCTACATATGGGTATGTATATTGCATCTTGCTGATACAGTAGACTGAGGAATGTTTCATATTATGTTTTCAGATTTTTAGAGCTTTGCGGCCAGGACTGTATATATTTTACATAAATATTGGGAAAAGAAAGCAATAGGCTTGATTTATGAAAGAAGCAGTAAATTAAACAATGAACAGATGGAAGACTTTTCTTCTTCTTCAACAGAAGTATGTGACATTTAAAATATTCTAGACATTGACTCTAATCCCTTTCTCTGATAACTGGCATTAGTCTTAGCATTTCATTTTGCTCCTTTAATAAAAAATATCATTATACTAGGAACATTTATTGCTTTATGTTTTCATTGTTCTTTCTGTGAGTTTATGTGTGTAAACTCCTGAATGAAAGAAAGCTCTGTTAACCTGTGTCTCCCACACATACACACCCACGCCCTCACTGCATTTCAAAGCTTGATTTTTCTTCTGCTGAAATCAAGGCTCTTATAATCACAATTTTTTATCAAACTTATCATAACTGCAGTGAGCCATGACATCTGAAGAGGTTTCTTTACTGATTATTAAGTTACTAGGCACAAGTATCTTCATTAAATAAGTATGAATTCCATCTTCATGCCAAAATAAAAGAATGACTTATGTGTGCCTCAATTCTTTTTCTACTTTTTGACCTAAAGAGTCAACCTTAGGAAATACATGAACACACTGTCCTATGAACTCCTTCCATTAATATTCATCTCTTGTAGATGGGAACTAGGTCATCCCAGAACTGCATGTAATAGAGAGGTAGTGGAAATTATAATTTGAACTTTGCCTATTTCCCCTCTTTGACTTCTGGTTTTCACTAGTTCTATAGAAACTAAGTATTTCATATTCAACAAACAAATGTCCCTGCGTTTATGCACAAACCCAGCCATCTTAATTTCATTGATCTGAAGACAGGAAACCTCATATGAATTTGGCAGCACTCAACACAGAAGCAAGTGGTGTGGGGAACACATGCCTAACTCCCAAACTCTAGAACAGATCACCTCTCCTTTACCTTTCAGTGTATTGCATGCCAAAGGATAACTAATTAGATGACTGATAACACAAAACAAAGTGATTCTTTGGGTGTCTACACCTTTTGGGTGCAAGGATGTCTTCCTGTTTTGCCAAGGTGTTTTCTCTCCATATTGACAATGACTTTTATCTTAAGGAGAAAGAAGAGTATCCAGTTCTCTGTGAAGATCTAGTTTCTTTAATTACTTCCCATTAATTCCACTGCTTGCTAACACATGCTCTGTTATCCTTTAGGAGAACTGCATAATGCTTCTGTGAATCATCCAGGAAAAATCTTCAATCCTTTTTCACAGAAAGGCATAAAGGATCCTACCCAAAGTAGTAAGAAGTGTGAGTGGTTCACAGGGAAGCTTGTTTTTACAGCCTCTCTTTGCTTCCAGTTGTTATACAAGTACACTAAGCCATTCTTCCTTCTGTATTTCATACAACCTGACAACAGAACACAATTAAAAATGGTCGTAAGGTCTCATCACCAACTTCCAAACTAATAAGCAGACAACGGTGTCTGAAATTTTTGCAGGGATGCAAGGATATGATGCAGGGAGAGAGAAGCACACTATTATAGGCATCTCTCCCTTGGAAACAGTTGCCTACACCTAGTTCTCTAATTAATGTCTTTAACTGCACTGGAGAAACGTTTCTGTCACAAGGATGTGTTAACAGCGGCACTAGTTTAATTTTTGAATGACCCTCTGTGACTTAAATCTTAGCTATACAAATGGCCCTTTAATATTTATACTATTAGTCTAGCTTGAGAGAAAGACCCTCAGGCTGGTTGTGGTAAAGATGTACCACAATAACAAGTCAATTTAATTCACTGGAAACAATAAATAAAATGAAAATTTTCCATCTCTTATTTCTCAAAGTGTCTCATTTAGATACATTATCTTCGAAATCTGTTATTTTGAAAAGGTGGGGTTTAGTTTATGGCTTTTTAATGAAAAGAGAGGCAGATACAAAGGCAGATATTCATAGAAGCATAGATACAAAATTGCCTACAAAGGCAGATATTCATAGAAGCAAGTAGATACCTACACTATGTGAATACAGTCAACTCCCTTGCCTTCAGAGGATCTCTCCTAATCCATATGCTGGAATCTGGCTAAATTTTGCTTGATGTATAAACAGTGTTAGTACAGATATAAATTGCCGTCTATTTTGATAAGTACTGCACTAGTTATTCTTACTGATAAATTAAATATGTATATTCAGACTCCTTCAGAGCTTTTTTTTCTGCATATTATGAATTAGACCCAAAAAAGTGTTTTTAAAAGAGTACTTTTTCTAAGAAAAGTGTTATTTAAGAATTAAAGCAAGAAGGGCAATGAGAATACCACTTTACAGTGATACAGATATACTAAAGGTGATAAATGTGAAATTTTGAGAATAGTTATATCATGACTTCTCCATTTCATGCAAAAAACCCCAAGTCTTTCTCTTTTCAATCAGTGTCAAAATTTCCCATTACCTCAATGGCACAGCATCAGATCTGTCAAAAACCACAATCTACTTATGACTGTTCAGGGCTGCAAATCATCCTCAGCATTTCTATAGGGAACAGCTATGTTAACAAGTCTCTTCCACTGGCTAAACAGCAGGAAGCCCCTGCAAACTCTGTCATCAACAGACCAGGAGTACACCCACACTGTGGCAGCAGAAAGAGCATCTGAAAGAGACTCTGAGGCATGGCTCACTTTAGCACATCTAGCAAGAAGGAAAGAAAAATAACAGTAATAAAAAAGAGTAAAATACTTCCTTAGGAAGTATGTCATTGTCATTATTCCATAACCTCACTGACACACCAGAACTATGAACAGCCACAGCATATACAGAAAAGAAATAAAGTGCCACACAAAAATTGTGATTTCTTTTCTTTTTTTCCTTTTTCTCCTAGAGGACTCTACTGACTCTCATAGGAAAAGAAATGCTATACTGCAGTTTAAATATATTTCATCCTTTGTGAATGTACAGTCACCCGCAGAACCTCACTTCAGGAATTATTTCAGATTGATGTAGGAATGAACAGTCAGCAGGCCAGAAAAACAGCTTACAAGTAAGAAAAATGTAGTACACCAAGCAAAACACAGCACAACATTGTGTGTTATGTGCAAGCGAAAAAACTTGGCCCTTGAATTTATCACCCCATTCCATTACATGCAGCAGTTACTGCGAGTGCTTGTATCAGTAAGCATTAGAGGTGAATATATAACACAAAAGCAAGCATTATACATACAATATTAAAATCATCAAAAGCTGCCACAGTTTCCTTGGCCCTGGAGGCTCCAGGCACTCCAAAGACCCCCCTATCAGTAACCAGGCCCACCACCCCCTTGCATGCGGAAAGAGGCTCCGTCCTACCCACCCCATGCCCTGACGGCTGGGACACTTTCCTGCTCTCTGGGAGGCACACCCTTCACACCCTCATACCCTCCCCCGAGCCAAACACTTCTTCACAGAGTGGGATACCTTCAGTGCCAGGCCCTTAAATGCCCACCTCCCTATGCAAGATGCCTCCTTCCCTCCAAACACAGTGGCCTGGTGTAAAGTACAAATCACTAAAAAAAAAAAAAAAGAAAAAAAGAAAGGAGGAGTTCACAAAAAGGGGTTTATAGTAAGCAATAATTGCCGTGGAAAACGTCAGGCTGAATGATTGTTTGCTTAAGTAATCATATCCTAAAAACTGAATAATCTCTTCCATCTGCAGTCATAAGGGACTCTGGGAATTGAAGCCACCATATCTTTTAAAAAAACATGAGGAAATAGAGGTGGAAGATGCCCAACAGATTACTTTTCATTAGGGTGAAAAATCCCTGAGGAAAAATTTCGGGAAAAAAACACTGAAACTTTTATTAGACAAACAATTTCAGGGAGAAATCCCTATGGAGACAGTCAAACTGATTAAAAAGTTTTCCTTGTTTGAATCCTGATCAAGGTAATAGATCCTGGATGGTGATGATGATTATTACTGTTCTTGTTGAAAACAGAGGCTTAAGGCAAACAAATATGTCTCTTTTCATAAAGTGGATAAGCTCCTCTGTTCAAAATATTTCCTAGATGGAAAGGAAAAGCAAGGTAAAATAAGGAAAAGAAATTTTATTATGCTTATTTGTAGGGAAAGAAATGATGCACAAAGAAATCCAACTCCTTTCTTGTAGTTAAAAAGGAAGTTTATGTTAAGGAACAAATTAATAGAAATCAACTGAATTACAGCAGAAAGTCGTCTTCTCTTTACAATAAATATGTCCAGATAAAATAGCAAAAATAACTTTTTATAGCATACATCCAGTCAAATTCTAAAAGCCATATAGATTTCCCTAACTGCAAGAACAAAGTAAAATTTTCAGAATATTAAGATGTCAAATTTTGTAATGCTTCTTTACTTGTATTTATTTTATTCAGCTAAATTGTTACTAAAATTTCCAAACCAGTGTTTCCAGAGAAGACACAACTCTAAAAATAGATGCATGCTTAACCAGCCTCAGGGTTTGCTCCCAAAAGAAGGAAAAATTTTCCTTTCCATTTTTCAGCGCTTTGCTTCAAAAAGATTCAGCAAAAATTTGCAGTAATAGCTCAAACTTCAGACAGCTGTCTGTGTTTTAGGGTCTTGTGAGCTTATCAGAAGCCCTTGAAATGCAGATTAGAAGACTAATAATGTTTATTATGACTACTTGAACAAGCAAAGTTACAGAAAAGCGTTCTCCAGCTCACAGGATTTCACAACTAGATGTGTATGATGGATGCACATCCATTAGTAGAAACTATAGGTAAGCACGTCAGGTTTTGACTTACCCCTAACTTACTCAAAATTTTGTTTCAAATTCAGCCTGGACCTTCAAATTAAAGAATGTTTCCTAGTATCTCTCAGTCTTTATTAGCA
Source organism: Mystacornis crossleyi (assembly GCA_013400655.1). NCBI lineage: Eukaryota > Metazoa > Chordata > Aves > Passeriformes > Timaliidae > Mystacornis > Mystacornis crossleyi. Next base: position 12,431 of record VYZQ01009067.1, read on the forward strand.
AGAAATGCAATAAGAGATCTTGTTCTATTTTGGATAATTTTGATCACTGTTCCTAACAAATGTGCAAGCAAAGAAAAATGAGAAAATTAAAAACAAAAAACAAAACAGTGTACTGAAGATTTTTTCAACAGCAAAAGAGTCATCCTCACTTTCAGTACTTTTGGAGGACTAAGCTTAACTGCGTTAATCGCAGATTATTAAATGTCTTGGTTTGAAAGACAGGTGTCTGTTGAGGGAGGCAGGAGCCTCCCTTGAAATGGAAAATGCAACCCCCTTCCNAATAATTTTATTGCCCTGAACTGTCACTATAATCAACGTATTTATTAGCATGATTTCGTTTGCCCTTCTGCTAAAAGGGCAAAGCTGATAGACTGGTGACCAGATCATTAGTTTACTGTTTCTTCAGCTGTGATAAACTGTCAGTGGAGAAATTACACTACTCTGAGAATGTAATTTTCCTCAGCAAATAGTTGTAATTCCAAAATGATTTAGTGTTGGTGTACCTGGATTTTGCTAGTCATTCCGGGTGAAATGGTTTATTTGCCAGATGAATAAAAATGATTGTTTGGTATTCAAAATTACCAAAAGAAGTAGTAGTCTTCTGGTTTTGCAGCAGTTTATTCACTGGTTTGTTATTTGTAACTGTTACAACTTTATAACTTTAAATCTTTACATGAATTGCTGATAAAATGGATAGATGAAATTGAAACAGAAGTCAATATGATGCCACTCATTCATTCTGTAGTATTCAGGTGGTGTGCACTAAAAAACAATATCAAATAAAGATGATTTAGTGCTCTCAATACCAGAAAATTTAAGCTGTGGATCACAAGTGTAAGACAACACTTGAACAAATTCATCCTCAGTCTGACTAGGTGAATAGGTTGGCTGGTCCAGCTACTGGATAAAGACGAGGACTGTAGATAATCAGGATAGAGAGAGATGGTTTATAAGTCAGTGAGTCATGTTTCTTATTATCATTCAATTTGCCCTTAATTAATGGGATGTAGATATGATACATCTGCCTGAAATACAACTAAATAACCATCAAAAAAAAAAAAA
>VYZQ01009067.1:50079-73522 GCA_013400655.1 Mystacornis crossleyi
TTTTGCAATTACAAATCTCTAATATATAAGAGACTCAATTTAGATAATCAGGAAAAAATCTTTGGACTGTATGACGCAAATCTTCTTACTTACCTGTAGCTACCTGTGCATTAAGCTTCAGGTGTAATCTGCCTGCACTGGGTCTCTATACTGTAAAAGACAAACAGGCTCCTGAAGAAGGTGATTAATTAGTCAGGACCTTAAGAAAGAAGAGAAAGAATCTGAAGGTGTCTAAATTTATTCAGTGACTATAAATGGAGTCTTGGTAAATAGCTTACACCTTTAGATGGCTAAATTTAGGAATGATTACTCCCACTCCTACTGACTGTTCATAACTCCTCAGTAAATATCAGTCAAATCAAGAGTAAAGATTTTGTGCCTTAAAACTGAACACGAGACAAAAGCCTACAGTAGAAGTTGATTTTTGCATATATAGAATTTTATAGAATTATAAAAGTANAATGATTGGAATTTCATCATTTTAGAAAGACATGTCCCAATACAGAACTCTATTACTTTGAGGTTAACTGATTATCTGGCTCTTTATTCTGTTAAACTGTAAATTACTGGGTTCTCCTAGATAGAATCTTGGTTGTATTATTGTGGCCATAACCTACCACAGCATTGGCAATGCGCTACAAAGGGAATCTAACCAGTTATTCCTACCCTTCACTGCCTTGCCAGTAATATGTGGTAGCAAATTTGGCAACGAGAAACCAGAGTCTGTCTGAAACAGGAACTAGGATGTATCTCAGTGGTTTTTAATCTGCCAGATGAGTAGTCTGAGCTCCTGAACTCCCCTGACTTGTACTCAAAAATACAAATAAAATCCACAAATAAACCCATGGATGAATTGCACCACTGCTCTGGTAAAGTTCGACTCTGGGAGAATCTCTGCTGTTCTTGCAATATTTGTTCTTTAAAGCCATCACACCATTAAAAAAAAAAAAAAGGCAACAACAAAAAGCCAAGAAAATAAATAAACAAAAAATTCCATCCTAAGGAGTGGACCTAATTACAATACTTGGAGAAGGAGCTAGACCCATATTTTTTTAAAGTTAGAGGCCTTAGCCTGGGATTTGAGACCAAGTTCCATGTCTGTTAAAAACACAAACCAGAAGACACTTTTAAAAGTCCCCAGACACAATGCAGACAGCACAGCACTCCTAACCAACAGCCAGGCACGTGGCTGCAGCCGGCAGGTCTAATGAACGAGATTAGTACCTGTTTTATGAATTTAAATTTGAAGTAAAAAAATAGTGTTTCATTTTCTCAGCAACCTCAGTCTAATTATTAGCAGCAGGTTCAGTTGGCAAATTTCAGTATTTTTCCTCCTTTCATTTGTAAGTGAAAGACTTCAGCCTCTTATTTTCCTTCTCCTCTAATGCTCTTGTAGTTCTATGCCAGCTGGTTCTACTACTTTCTTTTTTACCCTCTTTTATAAGGTTTCATTTTCCAGTAAAAGAAATATATAATGTATGAATTTCTGTAAAAGCTCACACGTTCACATTTGTTTATCCCCATTGTTAGCAATCCCAAGCATAATGGGACAAATNGTTCACAGCATGTTCTGTCTGGCAGGAACACCCATTGCTTAATTTCCTACCACCACCCTCACAATTCTGGCAGGCTCTGGTCAGTCAGACACATTTGTTTTCCCTAATTGCCTGATGGCATTTTCAGAAATCCTTTTCATTGAGAAATGAGTGATCACAGGAGACTTCTGAAGACATAAGAAAGACTGATAGTCAGTAGGCTGAAGGAGGTCAAAGAGTGCTGTTTGCTAGACTGTAATGAGCTTAAAGATGTCTTATTGTTATTAACTGTTATTTAAACATCATATTAATTTAATATATTTTCTCCATCAATTCTTAAAGACACTGTTGCTCTCCAAAGTGAGATCTGCAGCTCAAAGGACATTGAACCTCAGTAGCTTCAGGGATCACTGACTTAATAAGTCCACACACTCATTATTTGGAAGTTATGATTGCTAAGAGATGGAAAATAGAACACCTTCCAGAATTCAATAATTCCAATAGTGCAATAAAGCATTACCTACTATTACCTTACTGAAGAAAATGTCTCCAAGGAAAAATAATTTCAGAGAACCATAGAACTGTTCATCTTGGAAAAGACCTTTAACATCATCTCATCCAACTGTTCACCCAGAAGCTCCAAGTCCCTAAACTGTGTCCCCAAGTGCCACATCTACATGTCTGTTAAATACCTCCAGGGATGGTGACTCCACTTCCCTGGGAAGCCTATTCCAGTGCATGACCCCCTCTTTTTGAGAAGCAACTTTTCCTAATATCCAATTTAAACCTCCTTTTGTGCCATTTGAGGTCACTTCCTCTTGTCCCATCACTTGTTACTTTGGAGAAGGGGCCAACCCTCACCTGGCTATAACCTCCTTTCAGGTATTTGTAGAGAGTGATAAGGTCAGCCCTGAGCCTTCTTTTCTCCAGGCTAAACAACTCCCTCAGCTTCTCCTCATAAGACTTGTGCTCCAGACCCTTCCTCATCTCCATTGCCCTTCTCTGGACATGCCCCAGCCTCAATGTCCTTGTAATAAGGGGCCCAAGACTGAGCACAGGATTTCAGTGGTGGCCTCACCAGGGCCTAGCACAGCAAGAAATTTCCTCTCATTTTATATTATCCCTTTCAGCTGTCAGTGGGAATCTGCGTGGCAGAAGGGAGTCAGCTAATAATACCACAGAGGCAATTATCAGTGCTTTTTCTAGAAATACTCTACGTTGTTACCATACAGTTTAATGACTAAATGCCTTCAAGTAAGAGAGTCTGAGAGGTTAAACAGTTCATAGAACTGGTTGGGAGTCTGAAAAACCTCTAGTGCTGTTAGATTCAGTTTTATTTTGGTACACAGATTCTTTCATTTTAATGCAAGGTTCATTTGTCTATTACAGAATTATTTTGTAAAAGAAGATTTGAACAGTGTAGAAAATTTTAGTATTTTTTTAATGGGGACACAATAGAAAAGAGAACCAAACCCATCCCTTCCAATGTGGGTTTGTGAACTATTTTATCCTGTCTTGAACAAAGCCATCCCCACTTGAATAAATGTACTGCTCTAAGAATGCCAAAAGGGAATTAATTGATATTCTGAGACTTACCATAATGTTCTTTTTATTGTTCACTTGCCAGTGGATACCTAATCTGTGCATAAACTTTTTCCCTTTTTTTCCTTGGAGCCCTTTCCCTTTGTGCTTAGATGAGCAAAACAGAATCAAAGCTGAACAGATTCTTCAGGGGAGGAAGAATGATTCATTCCATCAACTTCGGTATTTTGTATTATTTCTTTTTTATCTTGGAATAGGTAAAATAGAGTGTTTTGCAAATTGTAGGGCAGACAGTTCATATCAAAATGTACGTGTTGCTTATAAAAGCTTTCTCAATTCAAGACACTTTTCTAAGCTTCACTACAAAATGAATAAAAATTCACACTCAATTATTGTACATGGGTAGAGGCAAACAGTGACTTAGAAGCATGATGAGACGAAACATATGGAAATTGAGTCTATCTACTTCTACTACAAGTTGCTACCTTTTGTTTATATCTAAAATCTTAATTTCTTCACTTCAATCTTTATCATGACATTATTATGGCAGTATTTTTCTCTCTGGTCTAACCTACACTATGTAATCCTCAGCCTCCACCAGCTTAAACTATTCCCTCCCACATCCTTATTTTATGTCACCTACTTCAAACTTTGTGACAATTACCCAAAATGGCTACACAATATCGTAGAGCAAAAAAATAGAGACACATCAGAATGTGTTATATTTGGGGTTTTTTTTTACTTGAACTTGAAATTACTTCAACTTTTGCTCTTTGCAAATATTGACACAGACATGCACAAACAGAGTCAGGGTGTTGCAGTGCATGTGGCAGCAATTGCAGCATCCACACAAGCAAAGCACTGGTGGTCTGGCACCCAGGGCACTGAAGTCTGGTCACGGCGAGTTCCCATGTTCCCCCGGGAACTGTGTTTTGCATATTGGTCTGTTACTGGTGTAAGATTTCCTCACCCAGTTTTATGTATGCCCTTATGTTTATGCACATCCCTTATGGAATACGTATGATTTCTGGAAAGTTCTGCTGTATTCAGTACTCCATTTGTTAATTCAAACGAAACCCTCCCCTGCGTTTGTCTCATTGGATGTTATCCCACTGTCTCCTCACATGTTACCGAACCCCATTGGTTGCTACCCTTTATTCCACTCCTTTTCACCCCCATACAAAAATCCCTGCACACCCACACTCTTCGCTCTTCTGCTCTTCTGTTTCACCTGCAATAAAGGGTTGGAAACCATGCGGAAACCTCCTTTTCCATTCAGCTTGCATCTTGCTCCTCACAGGGGAACCAGCAGTAGCTGCTCTACTGCTGCTAACTCCTGTCTTAAGACACCTTCTGCAGTCAGACGCTGCGCGTACCCTGGACAGTTTGCGGTCAGCATCATCAGGGCTTAAGCTTAAATAGTGACCAAGTGCGGCCTGGCACTGCTGACTAGTTTTTACAGACTGTCATGGTTTTCAGAGAGAGGGGTGACTAACTTGAGTCACAGCACTTTCACTAAAATCTCTGTGTTGCTAATAAAATCATGCGTGGTGGATATGTTGCTTTATGGTGTGCCTGCCCGCCCTGTCCATCAAATGTGGCAGAAGAAGAATAAAGTGTATTAATTCTGCGTGTGATACTGAGGAACATGGAGGACATGGATGGTTCATACTTTACTTAGTCATCTTTCAGTCATCGGTTATTTGAAATTATATTAGAAAATTATATAGCCTTTTGGTTCCAGCCAGAGCTCAAGATACAGATCTCCTTAAATGTTACCTATTGAATTCCTTGCTCAGACTCACATACCATACAAAAATCAATTATTAAAGCAAATAAGAAAAAAACAAAACAAAAAACCAAAACCGTAATGAAAGCAGGTTTTTTCATGAAAACTTATCACATCTTGAGCCATTTCTGTGTACTCTTTAGGTTCAAATACACTTCCCAATACTCGGCTCTGTGCATTTAAATTTAATTTATTTGGTACTTTAATATTTTATAGATATGGTTTGTGACTAGGTGGGATTAGGGGTCTTGTTTAAAAATGCTCAGGGTTTCTTTAATGGAAACTTCATGTTCTCTTAATTCTGCTAAGATGTCAAGAGGCTCTGAGGTCTGGACACCTATAAATTAGAATTTTTTGAGATGATGATGATCACTAAAAATATTGTGTTAAGTCTCAGGTCATGGCTGTAATATAAAGTTTGAGTAGAAAGGAAATCAATCTTTTGTATTGCCATCATTGCAATGTAACAAATATTCTCAGGTACAGGAAGAAAAATAATATTTTGCACTTAAACAAATTGTCCAGTCTTGTTATCTCAAAACATATCATTATCATGAAATAAATAATTTACAGAAGGTCTTCAAGTCTTGATCAGGAGTAGAATCTATAGTCAAATTTTTGTTTAATCCCCCAGAATGAACTGTGAGTAGTATTAAGAAAATAAGAGTTTATGATGTTTCTTTAATGCTCTCTTTGCCTCTTTCTCTCTCTGTTGTTTTATAATAAACAAATGTCCCCTTTTTCCACCTGGAAGAAAACCAACAGGAAACCCTGGAAATGAAACAAAACTATAAAGAATATAATTATGAATAACAACAAAAAAGACTAAAGTGCTTTGTGGAAGGAGAGAGGTTTTTTTGTCAATGAATAAAAAAAAAATTGCCTGAGTTTTCTCATTGAGTTTACCTAACATATGTAATTATTATGATTGGTAACACATGGTATTCACAAATAAATTCAATCTTGAAAATGTGTTTTTACAGTGGGTGGCTGTTTTTTTTGTGCATGTATGAAGGATTTTATTCTTAACTGTGTTCAAAAGTCTGTCAACAATACAGCTGGGCTTTCCCTATTGTTCTCAGGAACCATACCCTCAGCTCATACAATATCGTATTGCTCCAGTGACTTTACCAGAGCCATGCCAAATTACTCCAGCTGGGTGCCAGGACCCTCTTAGTGAAAGGAAACCATTGTCATTACAAATCTGTAGTCTCAGCACTGAGGAAGATTTCATTACCATTTTGTTTCTAGATTAAGAGATACAGACATTATTACAAAGACATTCTCACCTAGGAAAGGTATTCTGTAATTTGTCTGATAATTTAACATGTAACAATTGTTCTAGAATGACTAGTGTTGCAGAGTTTATTATTAAGAAATAAGAATGCTCTATTGGTTTAACTCATTACATTTATAGGACAGATGCCAAAAACTTTGTCCATGTTCAATATGCTTGAATCACTGCAATTCATATCTGAATTTATTCAAGACAAATGGAGTATTCTATTGTTAGAGTAAGAATACAGATTTATCACTGGAGAAAAAAAGCTGCATATTTGAAAATCGCAATGGCATTCATTTAGTCCAAATAATCTAGCTCAAGTTATATTCATATTTGCTTGCTATGCACACTGTAAAGCACAGAATGAACATGCACACTGATTTTTTTCAATCTCTACTTCAGGGACCAATGCTTTGACTGGTGGGATCTTACATAAAGAAAAGAAAAAAAAAAAACCCACATTATTATAACATGAAATAAGCAAATAAAAGTCACACATTTATTTGTAGAAAGCCTCATGATTATATGTAAGATATGTCTGAATACTCCTAGCAGTCTTGGCCCTCTGTATTTAGGCAGGAGAGTGAGACAGGTGTGGTTGCAAAACAGTTGCTGCAAGCTGAGCTGGAATGAGCTACTTCTGTGAAATTTATCTCAGATACCATTTTATTCCATAAAATGTAAGGAGATGTTTTTTGTACTTTAATTGGAAGTTAGGCTTTCTCCTGTTTATTGCAGAATTGGAGTATAAATATTCAGCTCTTGGAGAAAAACACAATACTAAGAAAATCCAACTCCCTAACTTTTTAAAGCAGGATATACAAGTAATTAGACCCTCTCACTTTTCCTCTTTTCAATCTGCAATGTCTAACAGTCTGTTTTCCTCTTCACCAGTCTATTGCAGGTGTCTTGACTTTTAGTCTTTTATTTCTCTCACCTTCTTTATAAGAAAAATAAAATGCATGTTCACACAATTCACACTAATGTCTGTCTTTGTTCATTGTGTCAACATGGATATGGCTGGCAGAAGTCAGGCTGAGATGCATCTTTTAAACTTGTGCATGCCCCCATCAGCTCAGAAAATATAACCAGGAAAAAAATACATTTAATCAAAGTATGAATAAAAATAAATGGACATTTTAAAGCTGAACTTTAAAATTGTAGAGCCTTTCCCTTTTTCACTTTCACTTTTTGAATTGGGAATTGCTGAGACTAGCAAAGGAAGGAAGTTTGCCGAAGATATTTTAATAGCATATAAAGCTATATAAAAGGACTGGTAATTAATCAAGAGCCATTGTCTGAACCAGTCAGTGAAGAGGTGACCCCCGTGNAGTATATCCTTCAGCCTATACACATCTTTTTGCACAGAAACTTCAAGAACATGGGGAATCCTACCTGTCAAGCTAGCCTGACACAATTTTAGTTCCTACAGGCTTTCCTCTCAGAAAAATAACTGTAGGATCATTAATCCTAAATGATAGGATTATTCAGGTGTGAAAAGACTTCAGTATGCCTCAAGTTAAACTGCGGCTCAGAACAGGGTCAGCTTTAAGGATAGAGCAAGTTGCCAAGGCTTTGTCCAGCCAGCTCTTGAAAACTTCTGAGGAAGAGGTCAGTCAACCTCTCTGGGTAACCTGCTCCAGAGCCTGACAGTCCTCATGGTGAAACAGATTTTCCTTTAACGTTAAGGGAACTGAATCCATTGGATATTAAAACTCAGAGCATTTCTTCTACGCAATTTCTAAAAACACACACACACACAACCACAGACACACAAACACAGAAAATCACACGAAGTGTACATGTGGCCAGCTGTAAGACTAGCACAAGCATACACACACACAGGACCGTCACCCAGGAAAGGACCCAGGGTCAGAGATTTGTGAGAAACCAGACGAATTGTGGGTACCATGCACAGGGCATGGCCAGACAAGGATACTCAGCAGCATCCTGTTTACATGTGGTCCTCCCCCCTCCGCCCTTTTAATTTACCCACTCTTTCTTCCTGATCCTCCTTAATCCCTTAATTTTCCTGCTGTTTGCCCTGCCTGCAAACACCCAATATGTTTTTCACAATTACACAAGCCCCCTCAAATATTCCATGTGACATTTGTCATTTCTCATGAGAGCCATGGTTTTCTTGTTTCCTGTCATTCTACCAGTTATAAAGTGCTAAATGAACCTCCTCAAGCCTTTCAATAGTTTCATCAGTAGCTTGAGAGCTCCTGGCCTTTCTGGTTTTTCTGTTATCTACTGTTCTGTCTGGATGTTTAATGTATTACTTCCCCTGTCTCTAGTCCCAAAGTAAATGTCCTTATACTCCACATATCCTTACATTTCTATCCAGGCACAAGCATTCCTGTTTCACTTTATGCTGTGTTGCATCTTCCTGTCTCACACCACTATATGTCTCCACTTTCTTGATGTATTCCCCGTAGATACTGGGATCTGCTTTTGAGTCCTGCCAAAGACAGCTTGTCCTCCAGGCTGAGCCCTGGACCTTCAGCCTCTTGTCACAGGGCAGTTCTTCTGGTTATCTTGATGGCCTCTGATCCATTTCCTGAAGTTTATCAATGACTTCCTTGTGTCTGGGATACCCAAAAATGTACACAGTATTTTCAGCATGGTCTGACAAGTGCTGAGGAGATGGGAGTAATCCCTTTGCTCAGTCAACTGACTGCTTTTGGCCAAGGAAATTGTTGGCCATCTTTGCTGCCAGGGTGCACTGCTGGCTCACATTCACACACTGTCTACTGAGAGACCTACATATCACTTTTAGCCAAGCTTCTACGTCAGACAAGCCTCAGCCTGTATCATTGTTTGTCCTTTATATGGCCGGGATTTTGTCTTTGACCTTGTTTCACTTCATAAGGTTCCTCTCAGCTCTTTTCTTGATTGTTGTAGGTCCCCCTGGATGGCAGTCTTTCATTTACACTTCATCAGCTGACTCCCCAGTCATGGTCTCCTGATTTTAAAACTGGGATCTACTAGCTGCAGCAGATATAAAAGGACAGTAATGTGTTTTTTTCAAGAACATTTCTTTTTTGGAATCACTCTATTGTCCTCTTCCTTTCTAGACTGTTAGTAGCAAATACGTAGCATGGTGCATTAGATGCTGAGATGATGGTTCCTGAGGTGCACTGATATTTCACTGCCTGGGATAAGAACTTCTATGGTCTTTGAAAAAACCAAACCAAATCAATACAAAATGAAAGCACACTCCCAGGAAAACAAAGAAAGAAACAAACAAATGAGTAAATTAGTCTAGAAATGCAGTTTCCCTAACCATGTTCATTGAATGAATCCCCTTTTATTTATTTTCTATTTGAAGTGCTCTGAAGGTTATTTTTCTGGAGGGTTTCTTTACAAAATGTGACCCAAAACATGGCAATCAAGGTTACTATACTGTATTATCTTCCCAAAAATATCATGATTGGGAAATCAATGGCTAATTAGAATGAGCTAATGAGCTACTGTCAATCTATTAAAGCTTTTACTACAAGGTAACAACAGGAAAGAAGTACATAACAGAGTAAATAAACCTCTAGAGTAGCAATCACTAAATTTTAAGAATTGCTAAATAACTATACAGAAGAACATGTCATTTAGATGTTCTTAAACAGTAATTTTCATCTTCATTTCTCAGATGGACAAAATTTGATGTGACTCAGGAGAAACTTGAAGATATAATGCTTAGAACATTTTGTTTTGATGAATAAATCAAATACAAAACATGCTTAAAAGTACTATGTGTGCTGGCACAGAAACCAGAGTGATGAATCACAAAAAAGTGAAGTTGAGACAGCACAAGTGTCAATTTCTCCTAAAATATACCATCAGAACATAAACCCAAAATGATACTAAAAAAAAAAAGATAAAAAAATACTGAATGTGCAATAAAATTTACTCCAGAGAGGTTACTATATATGAAGAAATGGAGATATATTGTCTTTGAGCAATTCTACCTCTTGGGATCATCATAATAGTGATATTGACTCATGTTATTTGGGATGATATTTTAGGGAAATTAACCAAGATCCTTTAAAGGCAATGTTTTCATCTAACTAATAATTTTGGCTATATGAGAGACAAATCATAAAGGGGATGTCCATGGAATATTGCTGCTACCTCTCTCAGAGATAAACGGTTTTGTGAGTGAGTATTTAGTAAGAGTTCCTCTTGGCTTTCTACTGATAATGGATAATCCCCTGGCTATCTTAAAGTAATCTCAGGAATTTGAGGTTTAAGGAATTTGACAGGTACGTTGAAGGCCAAATTCCCTTCTTCTCACGTAGCTGATAGGCAATATAATAGCCAAACAGTGCTTGGATTATAGAGCCAATGGACTGCTTCTGCCTACACCCCAGAGAAAAGAATGTGGCTTGGCTCTGCACACAAGGGTGTGTGCTGTACAACACGGCACCGTGCCAGGAGGACTCTCTCAGTGTGCAGGCCTTTCCACCATGACTGTCGTCTTCCACAATTCCCTAGTAAATGTCAGGGCTGGGATAATGCATAGCTGAATGGATTAGTTGTCTAGAATCACTTCTACAGACTTCATGAGCTGTCAGTCTAGGCTGAAGAGGTCACCTCCTGTTTTCTGTTGGCCTCCTCAAACTCATTCCTATTCCTTCCCTTCTGGTGAGTCCAATTTGATTGTGAATATCCTCATGTATTTCCAGTTAAATCGGATTCAAAATCCAAGTGTTTCAAGTGAGAAAATGCAATAAATGGTGGAATCAGGGAGAATGATGCCATTACTAGTGTTGGATTATAATTGTGTACTTAAAGATTTACTCAACTCTGCCTGAATTCAACGAGAATATTTTATTGAATTTTATTATAGTTTGCCTGAATTTTTCCTTATGTAAGTTTTTGGGGGGGTTGGAGTTTTGCTTTGTTGTTTGGTTGGTTGGTTTGGGGGTTTTTTGTTTAAATAGCCAGAGACTGCAGATTTTATCTAGAGGCTTTTTATAGATATATGACCTGTAATCTTTATTTTTTTCCTAATAAGGGTGAAGATGAATGTCAATTCATTAAGTTTTGGTAGGAATCATGTGAAATTGCATCTCAATCTTCAGATATCAGATGAAATTCAGGGTCTTCAGTCACATGTCTCTTGTGATCAAGCAGCAGACCCTGCAGGAAACTGAAGAAAAGAAAAAACAAAACCAAACATGGAGGTGTCTAAAAGAAAAATGTCATAATTTCTTCCATTATCTTTAGTGTCTTGATGTGCAATCACCACTAAATTACTTTGTTTCTTAGGTTCTCTATCTGTAATACTGAGAAGAAGCCTCCCTAAATGCCTCTTTTTCTGTGTAAAAATTTATTGGTTTATTAAAAAATAGCTCTTTGAAGCATTAACACTGCATAGATTTTGGAGATTTTGTTTTCCTTTTTGTTATGGTTTGGGTTGGGTTTTGTTGGTTTTATTTTTGCAAAGAACATGCTTGCCTTTGCAGCTATGTGCCGGGATTATCTGTGTCACACAGAAACTGCATGTACTTTCCTTCTGACATCCTGTATCAGCACAGCAAATTATTTCATTAAGTGCCACTTGTTCAGTGAGTGCAAAAAAAAATTAAAGCTGGAGTAGATGAATCATATATGAGGGCAGGGATCAAGGAGCTGTTTATTTTACAAATGGCTGTAATGGGCATATTTCTTCTTTAAATCAAGGAAATATTTGCTCATATCAATGGAAGCATCAGTATCATAAAAGGGCATCTGTACTTTTCAAGGCTTTGTGTATATAATTAATTTTCAAAGAAATTTCAACACTTTTTCAAGCATTACTTCTGCATTACAGTATTTCTTAAGTGTCAGTGATTTGTATCTGTAATTGTCAGGAGTATGATTCATAAATGTGAATTATTTTAAAGGCAAAAAGATAGAAAGAAGGGTCAAGGAACTGCTTATCTGCAGTTCAAGAAAACTTGGTAGGACTGTTTTAAATTATCCAGCAAGACTTATAATCTGAGCAAAAGTCTGCAAGCTAAATTTGAAAAAGTAAGAAATAAACCACAAATGCTATCTCTTTTATATATTTATTTGAATTCACAGAATATTTAATATAATCATCACTCTGTGAATTCATAGGAAATCTGTAAAAGTGTATTCATAATGACTCTAAATGGCCACGTCTGTTTATTTATAGACCATGCCTAACTTGGTTAATGTAGGAAAGTGAGTCAAGGTAATGATTACTGAATCATAATCATCTGCTTTGGAAATCATTCTGGCCATTTCAGCATACCAGTAGCATATGGATATAAGTTAAATTTGCATTAGATACATATTATGACTCAAGAAGGTTGAAGAAAGATATTTTTCCTTTAGTTTTACACCTTGTTGAGGCTTGTAGCATCAGTGGCCCCTTATCTTTCAAGTTAACAATTTATTTGGCTTATTCTACCCTAAGTTTTTTCCACATTAGTGGAGGTAGGAATTAATTTCTGAATATATCAAATGGTCAAAATTTTTTGAAAGTTTTAGGGAATGTTTATTATTTTGCCTTTTACTTTGTAAAAGAGCACAGTAGGCACTTCTTTAATACTATTCACTGTGTTTGGAATAAGATTTGCCTTTAGAGTTAGACCATGATCCATATACAACTCACCATGCCTTCCAAAGGAAACCATGGTACATGGATGCACACTCAGGTCTCACAAATGCATATCAGTTGTGGGTACACAGACATATGGGCGTTAAGAGGGGTGGGATGTTGTTCAACTCAGTGGCTTGTGGAATAAATTAATTTTTTATGCTGTTACTGAGCTACAGTTTTACATTACACACAGGAACATGATATATAGTAAAATGCACCGACTGTTTCTCAATCAGTGTGTGCTTGGCATGATCAGGACAAAGAAACATAAAGGAGAACCTGTCACTAACTTTAGAGAATTTATTGCACAAAAGTTGAAAACCATATAAAATCCATTCCTAATTTACAACAATACAAATAAATAAGAAAAAAAAATGTGAAGAGAAGACCGTATGGGACCATCTAGAAGGATGCTTAGTGCAGCCAATTCTAACATATGGCATCTCTTTCATTCCACTGCCTCTGTACTGCTAGGAGTTTAATATCTGAGCGCAGCTCTAATGAACAAAAATTATTGCAATTATCCACAATGGTAATTGTGATTAATAAAAGAACAATGCCAGAAAAATTGAGCTGAGCAGGTTGAAAATTCTGCCTATAATGGTTCGGTAATAACAATGCCTACCTGTAAACTTAAAACCAGGAAAAAGGTCTTTGGAGTATATCTCTACCAAAGTCCTTCTGGCTTAAAGCAGGGTAAAAATGTCTAAGACAATAAAATTTCTTTTAAGGAAATATAATTTCTTTCCTAAGTCTTTATCCCCCACTTCTGCTAACCCAGGATGAAACCAGATTTAAGCACTGTTTTAGCAAGGCATAATTTCAGAATCTTGCCAACAGAAAAACTGTAGTTTTGGGGAAGGCAGCAAATGATGTCTGCAAAAGATCTTGACTCCAAGCAGATGTCAGTAATAAAAGAAAAGTGAAATTGAGAAAATCCTGAGGCAGAGGTAAGAAGGTGTTACCAAGTTCAAAGTATTTTTAAAGTTTTTCACTACAGCTACATTTCAGAGGGCAGTCAGGCCATAACCTGAAAGTCTGGGGGGTCTATAGAAGTGATTCACCACAACTGCTCTTTATTGGATCTAAAGGTAAAGAACTCTGTTAAAATAAAATTAAAAAATTAAAAATAAGATTTTAAAAAAAGAGAAAGGAACAGTAATGAGGAAGATCCAGCACCTCAGGAAAGCAGCCCGAACAGGAAGGCAAAAGGGAATCTGTTATACTACTCAGACAGCCGAACAGGCTGCTGAACTCTGGCCCAGAGATGCTGAATGTCAGAAGTCTGCCACACACATATCCTGTTTTGCATTGTTTCATGAATCCCAAACAGCTGCTGTGCCACTGAAGTCAGGAAAGCCTCACCCAGCTCATTGTTTTGGACAAGATGACAAAAAATATTAATGACGCAAAATTAGAATGCCAGGGCCACCAGTCTGCCCCATGGACTTTGACATGGCCAGGAATTTATGCTGATTTTTGGCTTACTTCTTACAACTTTAACCTTTGAGATTCCAGAGAAAAATTTGTGTCATATCTACTATGTTATACTGTACTATTTATTGTAATGTATTTAATATAATAGAGGAAACAAAATTAAGGATAGTATGGATTCATATCATCTAAAGAGATATGATGATAGAAACAGAAAAACTGAAGGATAATTTCATTTCTTGTATGGGAAACTTTCAAAGAAAACTGAGCATTCGCCTTGAAAATCTAGTGTCACTGGAGAGTTTTAAATTATATTGATTTGGGTTTTTTTCCTCAATACGATTATGTAGACATTTTATTAGGATCACAGGATCACAAGGATCACAGTTTGTAGACATTTTTCTGAAAAAGACACTTAGCTCTTACTCAATACCTGATCCACCTGTTGAATTAATATATACATTCTCACTGATCTTAAAAGAAGTTGCATTAAATTATGCATTTTTTGAATGAAGTGACTAAAAACGTTAGTGGGATCTTTCATCTATGCTTATTTTTGAGAAAATCCAAAACTCTGACATATGATCCCCTGTTTTTACAGAATAGCAGAATTGTTGAGGTTGGAAGGCACTTCTGGAGATCATTTAGTCTTATCACCCTGCTTAATGATAGCTTATCAAAGCAGATTTAGAAGATCAATTACTTACCCCTTAATGTAAATGGTGTCAGTTGAAAATGTTCTTTCAAGAGAATATGTATAGATGGATTCTTTAAAAACTGATGCCAGCTAAAGATTTTAACTGTAAAAATACTATGCCCATCTCTTTACTAAGATGTAATTTTCTGAGGCATCCCCTAGGACAAGATCACTATTTAAATTTATTTATTTTTTAAAATATATGCAATCTTCTCTCCTCCAAGAAAAACATGTATAGTTATCAATTACAACTGATGAGCATGTTTCTCTGAAGCTGCGAGAAACAGAAAATATTAAAATATTCTGTAAATAAGTACCAATTTATAATGCCTTAGTGACAGACATTGCAAAAACAATTTCTTGGCCAGAGAAAAAGTCATCTGAAGTTTTTCTTTCCTTTATTCATCAACTTAGAGACTTTAGTCATTATGAGGTTTGTATTATTCTTGTCCATTTGGCAGACTGTCAGGAAGGAGTCAATACTATTAATAACAAAAGCTGCAACATAAGTTCAAAAGGGAACAAATTCTTTAATAGACTGAGACTGCTTTGTTTATAATTGGTTCAAAAACTTTCAGAAGGAGAATTCATACCACTGCAGTACTGGATATTGAATCTTTAAAGTCAATGTGGAAATCACCAAAGGAAAGAGAAAGTGAGGAAAAGGGGTGCTGGAAATACTGAAAATAGTGAACATCAGGTCATCAAAGTCATCAAAATACATAGTATAAGATTTTATAACGTGCACAGAACTTTCAAGGATTCCAACATTTGTATACACTTACTGCTGTAAAACATTAGCGTTTATGTTTTCTAGCACTCCAGTATGGAAGGGAAAAAACAGCAAAAGATGTTCAGAAGACAAAATTGAAACTATCAACTTTTTCTGATTTTTTGCAGTTAAAAGAAGGAGCAAATAATGAGTAAAAGATATCTGCAGCTTTTCTGGAGAATTCACTTAAATATTAAATTCAGTAAGGTTCAAATTTATATTTTTGGCATCTTTGCATTAATTCAGCTTATCTTTATCCTTGTCTGAAACTGCCAGTCCAAACAGGAACCAAACAAACTAAAGTCTTCATAGCCACCTCTCTTTCAAGACTTTCAGAATTTTCCAATGGACCAAACTTGACAAAATATCTAAATTCTTTCCTGAATTAACTTTGATTTTATTTCTTTTACAAATTTGTCTTCAAAAAGGAGTGACTTGGATTTGTCTTACAGATGGAAGCAAGGCAATCAGCCTGAAAGAAATCAGACTTAGTGCAATTATCTAGAAACTACAACCTGCAGATGGGTTAGGTATTTTTATGACTTACTTTATGCATGAGGTCAGCCAAAATAATCATTCTGGTCTTTTTGATATTAATAGCTACTGTTCTACTTCCTCTCCTTTGCTCTTTCATTACTTCTGAATGAACTTGAAGCCTGATCTTAGAAGCCCCATTTCTGAATGTTTCATAGTTACCCACCTGGAACAGATGGAGACTTGTCTTCTAAAGACTCTACATGGCAGGCTTGTTTTAGCACCTCACTTGTACACCAGGGAAGTGCTAGCTTAGTATATCTTTGAACAATACGTAGAAATAACTGCAAGTGCTGCAAATATTTCCTTTCATGAGCTTCTGATATCATGCTCTGCATTATGCTTACTCTCTGGAACTGCTGTTCAGTCCTTTAAAAACCTAGCAGGTCCACAACATTTAAATTTTATCTCTTAGTTTTTTTCTGGTCTCTCTTCATGGCATGGGAGGGCAGTGCAGCAGTACCTTTCCATTCAGCCTCCTGCACCAGAACTGTATTGATTTGGAGAAAGGAACTACATTTTTTTCCTCCTCGGGTAACATGCTGTATTTCCCTAGATTTGAAATTCTATGTAGTGGGGCATATAACTTCATCTTATGCCACCCTTGTTAGACCACTTCACTAGAAACTGCGACCTCTAGAATACCTGGGACCAAAGAGAGTTCTAACACCGTGCTGTTAGCTTAAAGAGATTTTTCAAATGAATGGGAGGCAAGGCCACAAACAACATAACCTAACATTCACAGTGGGAAAAGTAAAAGGAGAAACTTGATTTACATACAGTAGAGTTTCAGTTAAAGTCTCAGTTCTTGCAAAGTTGAAAACCAGTGCTGCCATTAGGCCTGAAAATTCTTAATGACTGAAACTGCCAATATACCTCAGACAATATTGTTATTTCATTATAGAGGTCTGTGCTTCAGACATATCCAGCTGGACTAGGGTGATTTAGAATCCACAGCTTTCTGTTAAAAAACTGGCATAGGACTCCACTGCATACCTGGCATCATTGTATTTTAATTTTTTAAAATAATGGAATGGTTGATTTGACTTAAAAAACAATTGTGGATTTTCTCAGGTGGATTCTTTCCTTTTAACTCTCCTGTCTTTCTCTTCTCCAATACCATAAGCCCTGCAACTTCCAAGCTGGACCTTCAAACTGTGTTTTAAAAACAAGAGTAGGGATTTCCTCTAAGGCAGATGTCAGCAGCTACATGTAAATCAGCCTGCCAGATGCAGTGCCATTCAGGGAATACTGAGCGGGCAGCTTTCCCTCCAAGGCAGAGAGATATCCTCTTAGCAATGTGACTCAAGGACAAAAGGACATGGCAAATGCAATAACTCCAAACATAATCTACCAGCAATCTAAAACATTTTAATAGTTGGAAGCTGCTCCTCATCCTGGGGCAGTTTTTTTCTTTTTCTAGTTGGCAAAATCTGTTGATAGGGCAGTCAGCTTTGCTATCACAATTTTACGTTAATCAAAAATCTTCCAGTAAAAGAGAATCTTAAAATATTTTTTGGGCTTATTCAACTGTGTGTGAATAGTGCATCATGATGTGTGTCCTTTTTTTTTTTCTATCCCCCAAAGGGAGAACAGGCAAGTATTCCATTCAGATAGATCACTGATTAATGTTCACCGCTCTCGGCATTCACTGGCTTCAGGAGTTGTTTATTGAAAATATGTAGCTGAGTCTCAAAGCCAACAACATTCCCCCAGGGTACCCATTAAGCAGAAGGGCAGCACAGTTGTAAACAATCTATTTTGTAAAGTCAAAGAATTTGATAGAAAAGACATCTAACTAATATTTAGTAAATATTTCATATTTTGCAATGTGTAGCTTGCAGGAAGAGAGAAAAAAGGGGAAGACAAAAATTTTATAAGACTTACTCAAGTGAAAAATGTCTCTCTAATCATAATTTAAAAATATCTCTCTAATAATAATCTAATAATGTTTTTTTCACTAAATACATACTCATAAAATCCCCATCAGTGCCAATGGATGAGAATGGGTTCTACAGGTTAGAAAGAAGAAATAGAGCCCAGGAACAACGGGCCAAAGAGAGGAACAGCGTGTCTTGGGAAGGTACTGTGTAAGAGCTTCCCAAGGAGTGATAAAACTGTGCTCAACACAATAGAACTGATAAAGTCAGGATGTGAAGAACCTGATGCATCTGTGGAAAATCACAAGCACAGATGGGCACCCACTGTGGCTCTGTGCCATATGGCCACTGGCTGCTGTGCACATATAAAGACTACAGGACAGATTCTGCACCAACAGGCCCCCAAGGGCCTCTCTTAACACCTCCCTAGAAGGTCCTGGCACAACTCAGCCAGCCCCACTGCTTTAGAGGAGCACCCAAAAGGCATCAGCCATTGGGGCTGACCTCCCTGCTCTTTCTTCATTCTGGTAGTTGGGAATGAGTATGAAAGGATGCTAATGAACTATGTGGGTACATAAGTGTGCTGTGCTATTGTCTGTTAAAACAACAGCTTGATTCTATTATTAATAACAGCTTAATGAATAAAAGGTCTTCCAAGAAATATTGGCTGTAATCTGTGCTTCCCTTCTCTTCCAATTCCCTGTTTGACAGAGAAATTACAACAGATACATGATAAGAGAAATAGAGCGAGGAGGAAAGACAGCAACATGTCATTTATAGGTGCTACAAGGTCCAGTATATCAATTTTGGATCTTTAAAAATTAGGCAAGAAAAGATGTTTTGAGAAGCAAGCATGGATAGACAACTATGCTTTATTTGTAAGAACAATACATTCTCTGAAACTGGTATATATATTTCACATTTTGTATAATTACAACAAGACACCTAAACATATCTTTCTCCTTCATCCTTTGCACAACATTCTCTTAAAAAACCCTACAGCAGAGAGCTTGTCTTTCTAAGTGCTTGCAAAAAATTTATCTCCACACTGTAAAATAAAGCTGGCGCTTAAATTAAATAAATAATAATAACAACTGATTGAAACAGATGAAAATGGAAAGTTTTAAACAGGAATGCATGAGCATCCAGCCTCAATTTTGCATCACCTTGAAGGATTAAAGTTGAATTTCATATAATCATTCTTCTCTCTATTAGTTTTATCACTCTTGTCATATGTAGAAGTCATCAATGTATGCTAAATGTTAATTAAGGAGAACAATTTGTCTAAACAACTGTAGCTTTAGAAATATCATTTTCTAAGAGTAATAATTACATTACAGAGACATAACTTGGTTTTCTCTCTATTTGTTTTTAAATGCCTCAGCAACCAGTTCTGATTTGGTGAAATGCACCAAGGCAAAACACTCATTTTATTAAAAGTACAATTGATTTTTATTTTATTATTGTTGTTCCATATTACATTGCTTCTAAACTGAAAAATAATGAAATTTTGTAAAAAATCTGACATGTCTTTAAACTTTTAATAATGTATTAGCAAACTTTCAACATCCATAGTAATAATTGTTTTATTTATTACAGCTGATAAAAATTAACATGAATCTACTGATTTTAACTTTGAATAATTGTTTGCTAAAATGTGCATGCAGCTTCTCTTTTACTCTCATGTTCTTTTTTCATAATGTACAGCCTAAAGAGCTTTATTTCATAAAACAAAAAAAGAATAATTAAAATCCCCAAACAAACCAAACAGCAACAACAACACAAAAAACCTTAGCAGCAGAAAAAACTCTGAAACTTATCTATTAATTGTCAAATTTATTATAACTTCTGAGAATGAGTTTATTTTAAATTTTGGATTGAAATCCAAAATCACTGTAGTTTCTTATAGCTTCAAATTTCATTGCAAATCCCTGATACCGCAAAATGTAAAGTAATGCATATTAAAAATTAACACTTGTTTTTAGCATTATGTTAAAGATTAATGTTGTATCTGAAATTTAGATACAGTTCTTAGAGTGTTCATATTTAACTTGACCAGATTTTCATTCCAAAAATGTCAGTTGAAACAACAGCCTGTAGTGAATTCTTGTGAGGAAAATATTAATCTCCAGTCACCCATGACTGATGGTGATGTCACTCAAGAAGTACTACAAATTGGCTGAAAGAGGAACAGGATATTTCATGTTCCAAATGTGTGCCAAATATGGTCTGGACCTGGTCTCAGACCAGAATTTTCATTCTGCACATGAGATTATGTTTCTGTATTCATGAGGTAAAGATAGTGTTAATAGATAATCTCAAGGTCTCTCTACTCTACTAATCCAAAGAGCCAAGGCGGGGGTTCAGACATTGGCACATATGTCCTGCTGCTTTTTCATATGTTCTCCTGCATGGTTTTAGTTCATGTCAACTTGGACAATCCCAGGAAATGCCTGAACACCAGGAACTGTTCTCACAGAAAATACAGATGAGGCAAGTGTGTCCAGGAGGCTGCTATCTGTGACATACACTTTCTAGAAGTGACATAAACCAAGCCCTGGAGCATTTTATCTGCCACCATAGACATAGCCTGTGTAATAAAAACTTGGTGCAGATCATCAGGGCATTACTAGGAAATTACCAAGAGCAAGCTGAACAGAGTTTATGCCAGATTTCTGATTTTATGCCAGTTTTCTAACAGCTGGGAAAGGACACTCAATACCTAATCCCATACAGGCTGTAAGTGAAAATCTCCTTAAAAAATGTTTGAAGTGCATTCAACAGTTCCAGTTTGTACCAGTTAATATCCTCTTGCATGGAAAGATCACCCCTTATCCAGTATCAAATGTTCTAAACTGAGGGGATTGTTTTGTTTTGTTTTGCAAACTCATAGCCTGATGACTTTTTTTTAATTGAATATTTTCTGTGCATAAATTCTATGTTTTGTTTTTTCTCTTCCAGTCCTATTTTCCAGGCTTTGTCCTGCAGTATAAGAAGGATTTTCCAGCAGGAAAGATGAATGACCTGTGGAAGTTATAATGCATTTTAACTTGTACACTTAAAAAAAAAAATTGTGGCAAACCAGAGTACTAGGAATATTTTTATCAATGAAATTTTCTACACATAAAGATCTATTTTAAATTCATCAGTATTCAGAAAACCAATTCATGTCTAATACAGATAGATTTTGTTTATATTTTATCATTCCCGTTTACCCTCAAATAAATAACCGTGTATTAAGCTAGGAGCCTTGAGGAGAGACTCTCCACCATTTCAAACAGTAATCATCGTGTCTTTTAGTCTCTAAAATATATATATTATTACAACATTCTAATGACAAACTAAAAAAGAAATAATTATTTCAGCTGAGAAAAGCCAACACTATTAAGCATTAAAAGTGAGTGAAAATTCCCTCCTCTTCACCTATGTCTTAAAAATAAATGTTCTTTCATCAAACTTGGAAGGGTATTCAGGGTTAAAGCAGAATGTTTCTTGAGGAAGAAAGTGGGTTTCATCTGACGACCTACCCATTTTTTCAAGAAAATTTCTATGTAGATCATTCATAATCCACTTTGAAGGTAGCAGTACGATAACCAACACTGGGAAACCTCACATCTTTTGAGTTATTCTTGTTTCATGAATTCATGAATCTCAAGGGTATGACTAATAGCCGGACATGGAAAGAATTCTCTGGGTGACCATGGCTGGTAACTTTATGTTTAGAAGTTGGCAATGTTTCTCTTCAATCTACTGATAAATAAGTTGAAGTGTCAAAGAGAAAGTATATGCCAGATTTATTGTTATTATTATAATTATTATTTCAAAATATATTAACTCAGCTTTCAATATGTCTTCATCCAAGACAAAATATTTTGTTTTAGATTAAAATCCAAAAATATTAATAAATTAAATATAATATTTGTGACAGTAAATTAATCACAGAAGACATAAGACACATGGAAGTTATTAGAAGCCTCTCTATAGCAAGAAGTTATCAGAAACCTTTATTGTAAGGTGCAGTAAAAATGAAAAGTACTTGCCAGTACATTTGAAGCTGTGAATGATATTTGGACAAATTCATGTGCCAATTTCTATAAGAATCTGTTTGCTTTTTCTGCTGCTTCTCAACTGGGGCAATGATGATCCTGTGCCTCATCTCTGATGCTTGTTGACAAAAGTGTCAGTGTTCCATGAAAAGGTACAGTTGCTGTGTTTGTCTTTTGCTACTTTGTTTTGACATTTCTTCTGATCTTGTTGTGCTTTGCAATGAAATTAAAAATCTGAAACAACTATAAAAGATATATGAATGAGTGGCAACTAAAAAAAATTACTCTCCTTGATTCATATATTCAGAATATGCTTGTTTCCACCAGCTGGTAAAGAAAGCTGCTGTTAATTTACTCATCATTTGCATCCTGTTCCAGTGCACACTGAGGTCAGGTGAAAGACAAAAAGAGGATTGCTATTGCACCAACACATTTAAAGTAACAGAAAACTTGACATGTTTACTGTTTTTCTTGACATGCAGGCTCCTAGAATCAGGTGATTATTTGGGAAAGATCATTTTAATTAAAAAAAACAAAAACAAAAAAAACCCCAAGAAAAACAAAATAAACCTCCCCTCAAAAACCAACAAAACCTCCTCCAAATATGTAATAGAAATAAGAGTCAAAAAAATCAGTCAAATGAGTAAAGGAAGCCAAAAGAACATCAATTTTAAGTCATCCAGCCTTTGGGTTCATAAAATTTTTGAACGCTAGAGTTGCGGTTACGAAGTGTATATTTAAGAAAACTATTATAGTGGGTTGATCCTGGTTGGATGCCAGGCACCCACCAAAGCCACTCTCTTACTCTCCTGCATGACTGTACAGAGGAGAGAAGATATAATGAAGGCTTCATGAGTTGAGATAAGGTCCAGGAGAGACCACTCACCAAATATTGTCATAGGCAAAACAGGCTAGAATTGGGGATATTAATTGAATTTGTTACTAACAAAATCAGACCAGGATAATAAGAAGTAAAATAAATCTTAAAAATATCTTCTCCCCTTCCCTCCCTCCTTCCCAAGCTCTACCTCCTCCCCCGCAATGGTGCAGGGAGACAGGGAATGGGGGTTGTGGTCAGTTCATCACATGTTGTTTCTGCTGGTGCTGAGGGAAGAGAGTCCTTCCCCTGCTCCAGAGTGTAGTCCTTCCCACAGGAAAAAATTCCTCATGAACTTCTCCAAACTTGAGTCCATCCCGTGGGCAGCAGTTCTCCATGAACTGCTGCAATGTGGGTCACTCTTCCCCGGGGTACAGTCCTTCAGGCACAGCCTGCTTCAGTGTGAGTCCCCACAGGGTCACAAGGCCTAACAGGAACCTGGTCC
>VYZQ01009074.1:0-32636 GCA_013400655.1 Mystacornis crossleyi
AAAAACACTGAAAGTATGCTTGGGCTCCAGGTCTGCCTAAGAGGGAATGAAAATAGCCAGAAGCTGTTACTCCCGCAAAATAACTATTATCGCTATTTGTGTTATATTACTTGGTGTTCTTAGCCAAATCAGATACGGTCATAGCTGGATTTCTCAAGACCTACTCAGTGGTACAATAGAATTTGTAAAAATGCCAGAAGAATCATTTTGCATGCTGGCATCGCAGATGTCACCAAGTGCAAAGTCATTTTGGACGCTAGCTTAGTCAAAAATCCCATTGAATTAATCTGTAACAAAATACTAGATCTGCAGTAACTCATATTAGCAGCTACATGAGAAGGAGGGGAGCCAAAATTATATAGGGCAGAAATCAAATTATAAATGTTGAGTGCCTCTTTCTTTCCAGGTCAGTTTAGTGAGGTTATTGTCAAGAAATTAAAGTAGTCTAGCAGAAGAATGAGTTCGTGTCATGTACATGTTTATGGTACTGAACTGTGCATTGAGAAATCTGCCCTCTCTCGTAGCGGACCGCACGCTCTCGAGCTGTAATTGCTCGGTGTGTCCTGTGTCCAAGCCACTTGGTGTGACTCTGCTGTCACCTTTCTCGCTGATAGGATCCTCCAGCAGCACAGCAGGGGTGTCAATGCCCTCGGCATCCTCTCCCACTGCTCTCCCTTCTTCTGGCAGTGACAAAACCAATGTGGCAGAGAGCCTGCTTAGCTGGCGGTGTCACACTAATAACCTGAGGCCCGTGACAGCCTATGAGGCAGAGCCATGGAACAGTTCTTCTAATCTGTGTCCAAGGATTGTGTTCATGCCCTTCTTCCTCCAGATCCAAATGGCTCAGAATACCCCAAAAACCACTTTGCATCGCTCCCTCTTGCATTTTCTGCTCCTCAGCTGCAACTGAGGACTGGAATTCAGATGCTTCCAAAAGCTAAGCCAGCTCAGGTTGAGCTCTATGGTGTGCCTCCTCTCCAAACAACTCAACTAATGAAGGTTTCCTGAACTGAATGCTACAGAAATGGCTCACCCAGGCATAAACCAGAAGAGAATGTGTTCCTGTCTAACGTCAGCCAAATGCAAGAGGCTTGGCAGGCTGCTCCCGAGTAAACCCAGCCGATCCCATCGCATCTCATCAGTATGGATGACCCTTGATACAGGGTCATGAGAAAGATGTATGACTAATGTTCTGGAGACATTCAGGGACACCCAAAAGCTTCAAAAAGCAGAGTAATCCTTTCTCTCACAGTGAGATTTCCTCCATCTTCTCTGAAACAATCTCCCACTTTCCAGTCTTTGTTTCTTTAGAAAGGAAAAAGTAGGTGAGATCTTCGTATGTCTTACAACGGTGTCCTAGGACAGCAGCTCGTACTCAAGATTACTTTGGCCTTCTTCAATGACAGTAAATAACATAATGCAGGATACAGTCAAAGAGGATTCTGGAGCAGGGGAAGGTGGTTTTTTCTGGTGGTTTTGGCTTTTTGAAGGTTATTGTTCTTTTCACTTAATACATCCAGAGTTTGGTTTTTGAGTACGTAAGAAAAGATATTTATTTCACTTGTTTGGATTATTTTCTATAGAACTAAGATAGAAAGAAAACACAATTTACTATATAATAGAAGTGAGAGAATTGCAACAACAAAGCATGAGCTTTCTCTACAGAGATAGTGAGGGGCTTTCCAAAAATGGTGGACTAAAAGAAAATAGCTCTGACAGTGTGCTTCTGGTAGCATTGAAGATTATCAAAACAGAAGAGAATTAAGTAATTGAACATATTATTCTCATCACTGATTATGTTAATCTAATTTATAAATACATCTTTTGCTCTGGACCAGACACAGAGCTGACGCCTGAAACCAATTCTGTGAGGTCATGGTTAGCTGAACAAAATGAAGATCCAACTATTACATAGATAGTTAAAGTATACTGGCTAGTATAATTCTTCCTGTCCTCTTCTCGCTTTCCCTCAACCCCAAGTCATTTTCAATTTCAGGTGACCATGAGTCAGCCAACTGCTGAAGTGTTGCATAGCAGACCATTAAAGGAAATGCTTTCAACTAAAAACGCTTTAGTTTTATTTTATTTATGAAATTACACAGTTTTTCCTAACTGCCTTCTAGGGAAGGGGGAGTAAACTATCTCTAAAATTCTCTAAGAATGCTAAAATAAACAAATACTGGCATGACTCAGCAGATAACAACAATAGCCAGCAAGGTCTTTTCTTAAAGGAATAATATTTTCCTTCTGTTCTAAAAAAGGCAAAACATCACCAGAAAAGGAAGGTAATCTTTTGCTATCAAACAGTCTTTTGACTCCTAAAGGTGAAACTTCTTCTTCCTACCAGCATGCCCTGCTCCTTGTTATACAAGTAAACAACTCCTAGATCTTCCACCAAGCACCTCCAAAAAGGAATGAAAACAGCAGCTGAAGCTTTCAACTGTACTTCTTTCCACCAGGGTTCCTAAAAGTGCCCCTCATACTGTCAAAAAGCATCAGCATATCAAACCACAAGCCTCTGTAGATGTGAATCGGGAGTATGGTATGTGTCTTTCAGGCTGTTCCCAGTAGACTCAAATATTTAAATGAAAATTCCTTGTATAAAAAGGGATTGTTTTTTCCCCCTAGGTGTATCTTGGGAAGAATTTGTATTGTGCTGCAGGCTATTCAGTGAGGATTGAAGTCTCTTTTGGTGTAAGTACTGTCTATCAAGTGTAAATCGATGTATTGTGTACTTAGTGTAAAAATGCTTTTCTGACACCCAGATAAATTATGAGTGTTTTTCTGACCCTTGTCTTTCATTCACCTCCACTCAGCTGCTGAGTTCTGTGGTTTCTGAGATGAAATGTTGATTTAGGACTAGTGCAATTGACCAATCTCATCTCTTCCTTTCCATCTAATTTTATACACTTATCCCCTAATGGTCTTATTTGCCACCACTCTGCATTCTTCTTATGCATTACCAATAAAATGTATTCATTATGTTCCTCTCTCTCCCTTGCTAATGTCTTAGAACAAATTGTACTCTGCCACTTTATCTTTTACTGGAGTAAAGTCCAGGCACAAAGCTGGCCCAGGATTTGGTTAAGATTGTTTTGAGCCATCTTGTCTTACAACTCTAGATGAGTTATTCTCTGAGGTCCTCAATCACAGCCAAGGATTTGAGCCATTATTAATTAGTTATTATTAAGAACTGTTAAGTGCCTACAGTGCACTTGTAGCATAAAAAAGGGCAGGCTTCTTGCCTAGAAGAGCTGTGTACGGGATGTCTACGCTGCAGTCTCCCACGTCTAAGCCAGCTTTGAAATACTCAGGTATTACTTATCTGCTGCTCAGTGCACTCCACCTAAAAGCACACTGAGCTCTGCAAGCAGCTTCCACAACCCCAGCAGAGGTTTGACTTCACCAGAGCACAGTCACTGCACTGCACCCCTTCATTCTGTCTGGGATTAGGCAGGCAGGTGCCAACGGAAGTGGTGTAGCCTTTCAGCTGGAAGCCTGCACTGAATTTCACCAACTTAATGCTACCTTGCGCTACCCTGGGATTATTTCACTCAGACTCCATTGCAAATGTGTTCTGTATTTTGTCCATCTTTCTCCTTTCTCCTCCCTTCTATTTTAGATAAATGACAATGCACTTACTATTGCTGGTTAGTTTTCATTCACTGCGAAGTTGGAATAACTTACGATGGAAGTACTGTCCCAGTTATAGATGAATGACAACACTTTTACTATAGCTGGTTAGTTTCCATTGACTGCAAAGTTGGAATAACTTGCAGTAAAAATAATGTCCCGATTATAGATGAATTACAACACTTTTGCTATTGTGAGTGAGCACCTGTGGATTGCAAAGCTGTTAGTAACCTACAATGCAAATATTGTTCCAAGAAAGGTTGCAGCTTAGTCAGATGATAACCTTTTTAGTCCTTTTCCAGCACTGCAGATCCTGCTTTCTGGCAGTAGCTATAGCCAGTTCCATAATTTGGATTTCAAATTTAGTAAGTGATAAATCATGCATGAGACCCAAAATATACAAAGCAGCAGTTGCAAAAATATTCTTCCTCAGTATTTTAGAAAGAACATCTCAAAATTTTTTTTTGCCAGAAGAATTAATGTTTCTATAAAAAGACATGTGAAGAAATGAGCTCTTAAGAGATTACAACGCTAACACATGCCATTATTATTACTATAACTAGTTGGAAACTATTTCAGAATGTAGATATACTCTATAAAATCAAGGAGAAGGAATTCCTTGCAACTGGCCCTAACATGCTTCCAGGACTAGGGATCTGTATCTCAGCTATAATCACTCTCTCTGCTAAGTATTTATTTATTCTCCACTTCCTCTGTTAGTTCAGCTCCCATGTGTCACAAATACAACCACATAAACAGTGATGGATTTTCTCCAGCTCCTTCCACCCTCAGACAGAACAGAACCACCTCGTACCCTATTTCCTGTGTCACAGGTTTATTTCTAAACAACTCATCCTGAGTGTTTGACACTGACTGGTGTGCTGCAGTCAGGAATTCAGCTACTACGGTCAACTGACTGCTTTCCAAGAATGCCACTCATTAAAAAGTACTGCTGGTGACTGTACATTCAAATCCTTGCTGAATGCTGGGCTTTCTCACTGGTTAATAAGAAAGGATTCATCTTCTGGAGAGTGTAAATAAATAGAGGCAGGAAAAGACCAATAAAAATTCCCCACCAGGTTTTTTTCCAGATCTTTCAGAAAACAACCTTCTACTATCTGGAATACATTTCACTGTCAGGAAGTTCTTCTTTGTAAAACTTACCTTGTTTCTCTTAGGCTTACTGTGTCTGGGTAAATTCTATCTTCCCTGGGTTTTTCTCTTCTAAATACCTGTAAATTTTGTCAGAGGCTTCTTCAGGCATCACCTATCCCAAAAATATCAACTACTCTCTGTCACTAAACAAAATTTTTCATTGTTCCCATAGCTCGGTTTCTCAACAGCTTCCACTAACATTTTGTGGCTTTGTTCTAAGCTCCTTCCCATATCTCTAGTCCTGGGCACAAAACTAATGTCTTTATTCAAGGTACAAGCAACTGCTCTTAGCTTTTGAACACGGAAACAGAAATCATATTTCATGAGACTGTTTCCTCTAGAGTTGTTGTCAGTCTTAAAGATTCTGTGGATCTACAATAAAAGACAGGTAGCACCGACTGCATGGAGACAGAATGATTTGTAACCCTAAGGAATGCTCAATCATTTTATTTAATTGTCATGACTGGTCGAACATTTCTAACCTTCCAGTTGTGAATAGAGGTTGCATTGTGCAGTGAAATGACTCTTCCAACAATGATCCATTCATTCTGCTGTGACTACATCAGTGGGTGAAGGGGAAATGTCAGCTTTGTAATGTTTTAAATTATTATTATTGTTAAAACAACTGTACTAGGGTATTGGCACATCTGCAAAGAAATAAAATCCTTCCACTGTTTACCTGGTCATGGTTTAGAATCATCCGAAACTGGTAGCAGCCATAACCATTAGCATCTGATAGGCCAGGTCTCTTCATAAAATCATCAGTAAAATCCTCCAGGAGCTCCTGGCCAAACTCAAACAGAAAAAGGAAGCCTACAGAGGGTGGTAGCAGGGACAGGTAGCCTGGGAGGAATATAAAGAAAACTGTAGCCAGGGATCAGATTATGAAAGCCAAAACCCCGATGGAATTAAACTTGGCCAGGGACATCTAGGACAACAAAGAAAGCTTCTATAGGTACATTGATGATAAAAGAAAAACTGCGGAAAATGTGGGCCATCTCCAGAAGGAAATGGAAGGTCTGGTTACCTGGGACACAGAGAAAGGTGAGGTCTCAATGAATTTTTTGCTTCGATCTTCACCAGCAGGGGCTCCAGCCACACCAACCAAGTCACAGAAGGCAAAGGCGGTGGCTGGGGGAATGAGGAACCACCCACTATAAGGGAAGAACAGGTGCAAGAACATCTAAGGAATGTGAAGGTGTACAAGCCCATGGAACCTGATGAGATGCATCCATGGGTCCTGAGGGCACCAGTGGATGAAGTGGCTAAGCCACTATCCATCATATTTGAGAAGTCATGGCAGTCTGGTGAAGTTTGCAGTTGGTAGATAAGGAATTGGCTGGATGGTCACTCTCCAAGAGTTGTGGTCAGCAGCTCAGTGTCCAAGTGGAAACCAGTGATGGGTGGTGCTCCTCAGGGGTCAGCACTGGGACCGATGCTGTCCAACACCTCCGTGGGTGACAGGGAGCGTGGACGGAGCGCACCCTCAGCATGTTTGCTGGTGACACGAGCTGAGTGGTGCTGTCAGTGTGCTGGAGAGAAGGGACGCCACAGGGACCTTGAGAGGCTTGGGCCCATGTGAACCTTATGAAGTTCAACAAGGCCGAGTGTAAGGCCCTGCACCTGGATCATGGCGTCCATCCCTGGAAGTGTCCAAGGCCAGTTTAGGTGGGCCTTTGAGCAACCTGGTGTAGTGGGAGGTGTCCCTGCCTAAGGCAGGGGGCTGGAACTAGATGGTCTTCAAGGTCCCTTCCAAGCCAAACCATCCCATGATTTTGCGATTCTACGAATATGAGCTGATGTGTTGGTAAAAACATGCTCAGATTAAAAATGCTAGAAAGATAAGAAGCCCATCTCTTTCCACAGGAGGTGACTGATAAGATGAAAAATGCACAACTGAATGAGAATCTATGTAAGTTTGCAAGACTGTTCCTAAAACCCAGCAGCAAGGGCAATCCTTGTGTGCTCCTTTGGAGCAAAGGCTGAGGACAAGAGCGGGGAAAGAAATGGGGCTTTAGCAAGAAGGTGGTGAGATTATAATGCTAAAAATTTTATTAAACCCTCTATGAATTCGTCAGCATTTCTCCTGAGAAAAGAACGAGTCATTGATCTACAAAGGCAGGCAATGTATTTTTTTAAAGGAATTACCATATAATCATGTTTCATAGACCATTACTCTATACCAAATCCAGAGAAAATATAATACCAAAGTCAGTCTGCCATTGTAGCAGTGGGCTTTGCATTTATCAGTTTAATTTTGGCTTTAAAACCAAAGAAGGCCAGTTACTTATTCCGATAAAACTGCTGTGCATTGCTCTTCCATCTCTTAACTTCATCATGGAAGCTCAAAAGGAGTCTCAAAACAGACAGGTTACAAGATTCATTTGACAAAAATCATCATTCACTTCACGTTCCTCTCCGTAATCTGGAATAGATGGCGTGTCCGGAGGACGGCTGAAAGCAGATATGTGCCTCCTATCCCACCACAGCACAGGGATTCCTGCCTCATCATGGTCCTTTCGGGTTGACCACGCTTGTGGTAACTCAGAGCAGGCTGGAAACTGCTGCGGGCTGTGCATGGGAAGGGAGAGGAGTTAGGTAAAGCTCAGAAAATGAATTAGCCCAGGGAATCCCAGAGGGATTTAATGTGTGAATCAGATCATGTTAGGTCAAAGCACACCACAAGAAGTGATGCCTTGGAACCTGGACAAAATGGGACTAACAGCATTGTTTTGGAATCCTGGTCTGTGACTTGTACAGAGAAAATTTGTAGGAAATTTCACCCTCGTAAACAAATTCCAGTTGCATTCGTATGTTAATTAAGAAAGAGGTGTTCTTGCCTCCACTTCCATTTGTATCACTGAGGAAAGCCCCAAGCTGTTGATTTTTTCAGGAAGATCAGCCTGGTATAGGCTGCAGGAAGGTCCTGGACACAGGAGTTCTGGTTGAGCACAGCTAAATCCATGAGCTTTCTCTACAAAGCTCTTCATTTGTAGCATTTTCAGGCAACTTTTGGAATGGACCTTTTAACTCATAGAAATAAGCAAGTTATCCTCACAATCACTGCATTACAGCCTCACCCAGGACAGCAATGCTGGTTCATGTGCTACACAAGCACCTGAGCATGTTCTCTCTGTGTGTTAACCTTTAAGACAAATCAGCTGAGACTCTGACCCACATAAACTGTGACCTTACAGCAGGGCATTTCTTCTTCCCTTCAGTTTCAAACACAGCAGCTCATCTTTTCATTTACATGAAGATCTTTTACATCAATTACATCTGAATTTTACGCTATAATTAAGATCCCTTTGCACCAAAAAAAGTTGTTCAAAATGCATTAATTAATTACATTAAATAAGCACACAAGAGACTGCCTTACATTTTTTGCTCCTCATCTAAGAATTCTGTGAAGCCAGCTGCAATTCACAAAATTGCTCAGCTTCACAAGCATTTCTCCCTCAAATTCTTAGACCTTTTGGACATCTTACTGGTTTCTGTGAGGGCTCTCAAGCAGCCATAAATGTGTTTCTCTTCCTATATCTTGCTTTCTGTACCTTTGCTAAGTCCTTCACAACAGGTTTTCCTCAAAAGCTGAGAATTTTCCATAGCTGAGGTTTTACCTACTGAGTTCTGCAGACAGATTCTCCTGAGATGCTGACCTCACTCGTTTAATGATTTCTCTCCAGCTACTGCATTCTTACAGCAACTGTACAAAGGAGTTCTGGCTGGTTGTAAGAACCAGGGAAAGGCTTGTCCCAGTGTATTCAGGAGACTTAAGTGTAACAGCAGAGACAATCTTGTTAATCCACAAGGTAATTAAAAAAATTTATCTTAAGTGTCCAGGATTTTATCTTCATTGTCTCTTCTCCTGTTATTACGTAAAGAAAATTTTTGTTTAATGTTGAATTTATTATTATGGCTGTGAAACTGGATAAGAGTTTTAGATGAGTATGGAAATTATGGAGTAATTGCACAGGAGTGGTCATTAGGAGGGGACAACAGAAAGGAATGCTTAGTTGGGAACAGTGATCTTCCATAATTCCTCAAAATGCCAAGATTGCTGAATCTTCACCTCAGATTCTTTGCTACTATTTCATTTTACAATGGCTTTGTCCAAATGGCAGTGTCATGCAGAATTCTGTTTTGATGGTTTCTGGTGTCTTTAGCACAGTGGAAATAAATGACGAAGAATCCCCGCGCTTGTCACAAGAGACCGTTTGCAAAGCTTCCTGGGAATCTACGTGCTCGAAAAGAGAAGGGTTGGAAGCTATGACCACGTGAAACACAAATCATCGTCCATGTTCAGAACCCCTGGCTAGCAGCACCCAAAAGGCTGGAGGGACAGATCTGCTAATGCCATATAGGGTGTCCTCCCTCTGCACTGCCTGTTTAGCTCCTTTGGGATGGAAGCAAAGATAATGGCAGTCTTTGGCTTCATGCCTGTCATTGCCATGACACTACCATACGTTCCCTGCAGCATTGTGTATGTCTCCCTTTACCTCTCAGCAGCAGCAGCATCAGTTACTCAACAGGAAACGTCTCGAAATAAGCCTTTCATGTGAGGAGTCTGCCAAAATGAAAACACTTTTAGAAAGAGACAACTGATCTCATAAACAGAAATAAATCTAAAATTAACTGAAACCAAAATCACATGTTTCCCCCCCTATGCCCCCACCCAGGTCTCTGGATGTTGGGAACCTTAAGCCCTATTCTGAAACTAAACTGGACTCCCAGTCTGAAAACTGACCTCAGGCTCGGACTTTGGTGGAGTGGCTTGAGATGATATGTTCTCTACTTAGATATAAGTGCACAACTTTAGATCCCCTGTACTCACAAGTTGTTTCCTAGAAACAAAATCTTATGATTTTCCGTTCAATTAGATTGTGTATTTTAATTAATTCTCTAGTCTTTCTCTGGCAGCAAATCATCAAATAGAAGAGACATCTGCACTGTTCTAATTGACTTAGATAGAAATAATGAATGTACAACCTTTGGGTTGATTGGACACCTGGATTATTTCTCACTGAGAAAAATAATACATCTATCCACAAGCAAATTTTGGGAAGAGAGAGTGTGGTAATGTCATCAAAAAAGCATTAGGAAAAAAGGTGGGCTAGAATTACACACATTTACTGAGTAGAGCCTCTACTCCATCCACTCTTAGGGCTTCACTTTGAAGACTGAAGTGAAACAGCAACAGTTTATTTTTTTTCTGAGATTTCCATAATAGAGGAGAAGGGAGGATCTGGTCCATGTATTTAGCTACGGACTATCTAGGAGTATTTTTGAGTAAAATGCACCAGGATTTGCAGTTGCCACCTTTATTCCCTCTGACAGAAATAATTCTACTGAAATATTTTTTTTCCAGAGACATTGGGTTTACGTTTTATTAAAAGGATAAAACTGTTGTTATACCTGGAAAGCAAGAAGCCTTTCCAAAAAAAAAAAAAAAGTACCTTGAACTAATTTTTACAGAATACAGACCATTTGCTTCACAAAATTAAACTCTTGTACTTGGAATTCCATGTACAAAACACAAACCTCAGGAACAATTCCCATAAGGATTTATTTAACAGGCTTCATTATGTGGAAAGGGTATAAAGCAACCAAAAACCTAAAATGGCTGCTCGGCATTATATTGTTCCGTGGCTGCAAGCGTGATTTACAACTATGCATTTTGTGCCCTTGTTTCTTTAGCTAAGTGCTGAATTATAAATGAACAACTGGATCCTGGCATTCTTCTAGTTTGAAAATAAAATTAACCTGTTTGAGGAACGCTTTTTTAACATATTCAGTCAATGAAGTCAATTTATAAGGAAATGCTTTATTTGAAGAAAAAAGTCCCCAACCCATCTCAAACCTTTCAGTTTTGCTCTTAAACGAAGAGTAAAGATAGCTAGATGTAAAACCAGGCCAAGCAATTCCATGTCAGCTTGTTTGATGCAGTTCAAGTAGCTGTGGATATCCCATTGTGTGAACAAATATTTACGCAATGAAAAGGCTACTGGTTTGCTTTGGCTTGATTTGAATTGAGATGTGCAGTAAATTTGTCCACTGATGTAGGTATTTGACAACACATGAAGTCTGCAAAATCACTTTCAGTCTGCCTGACAACGTGGGTCTTTTTGTCTGCTCAACACTTGTGGTCCATATCTGTTATTAAATAATGTACACAAATGCTGCAACAAACGAATCATAAATAATTACTAAGCTTTCTTTCAAGAGATGACGCAAGTCCCTGCCTCTGGGGCTTGCTGTCTACTTCAAAAATGGGCTAAAAAGATGGAAAATTACACAGAACAACAGAAATTAGCAGGAGTCTGGCACTGTTCAGTACTAAAGGCTTGAGAGAAGACATTGGTATGAAGGAAGATGAGACAGAACTGGCAAGTTCAAAGCCAAGAGCACGTTAACACTGAAAAGCCATCCAAGTTTTACTTTCATACTGGGTGTGATCTCCAGACCTGCTGGAGGGAGAATCACCAGGTAGCCATTCCTTGCTGTATTTCGAGCTCTGTCACAGCTAGACCTGAATGTTTGTCATTAAACAGATGCAGATCTCGGAAGGTGCGACCCATCTACGAGACGCTGTTGTGCTTCGTGTTCGCAGGCCCCCGGCTGGGCATGGAGCTTGTCCCTGAGCCTTTCCAAAAGCCCCAGCATGGGGCCCTGCGTGGCTCCGTGGGGCATTCCCAGGGCTTAAGGCAGACGGGTGGAGGCGACTGTCCGGGCACTTTGCATCCTCTGACCACAGCAACCAAAATAGCTCTTGAGCTGTAACCACAGCCCTGGGGAGCAGGGAAGGTTCTTCAGCTCTCTCCTTGTATTACAGGCCTGGATTAGGCTGATTTAGCCCTTTTTTTTTTTTTTTNTTTTTTTTTGTTTTTTTTTGTTTTTTTTTTTTTTGGTAAATAAGGCTTCAGGATCTGCCAACAACATTCCTCTCATTTTATCTGATCTCATAAGAATTATTTTTAGTAAGAGCTGGTTTGCCCTGAAAGAAAGCTATTCTCTAAAAAAAGCTTTGTACACTTAAGACATATGGGACAGAAGGAAGCCTGCATCTAGCATTACTTTTTTTCTTTCAGTCACCAGAAAAACCCTGAAATTGCCCTTTTTAGCAAAGAGAAAAGATAAATGGGTTCGTTCTGAATCAAAAATAATAGATATGTCTTGTGCCACTCTTGACAACCTTTTCTGAAGTCTCATTAGCTCCCAGAACACATGCACAACTCCTACCTCTAAGAAATCCACACAGGTGTAATTCCACCGAAATAATAGTTGAAGAGCTGTAGTAGAATGAGAGCTATTTTTGTCACTTCTCTCACAAAAATTAATTGAAATAGATGCTTCACAGAAGTAGCAGCAGCCAGTCCCCCTTTCTGACAAGCTTAGAAGCACTGGAGACATTGCTTAGGGTCATCATACTCTGTATTTTGGTGCACAGACTTAGTGAATGGCATGCATGTTATGCTTACTAAGCTACTTTGGATAAACATGGAAAAAATCTAGCGGTGTAGTTGTCACAGACCAAAATGGTTTCATGTGCTGTGTGATTTGAAGGGAGATTCCTTTGCTGTGTGTCATTTACCTTTTATACATTGCTGCTGCTCAGTATTTCATAACCATTCATTCTTTGGCTGCCCATACTGACATTGTTATATACATACAGGCATGAAAAAATGGGAACTGTGCGCGTTCCTACTTGACGTCACACTATAGTCCACAAACAGCTTTATTGCTCTTTACCATGTTTGGGAACAAAGGGAAAGGGATGCCGATGACGTATGTCTCACAGTAGAACAATTTCCTTTTCACACTTGGAAAACAGAGCTCCTCTCTTTTACATATGGTTTACGTACACATGCATAGCCTTGGGACATCAGGAGCTGAGGAAAACACCCTCTCGTGTTTCATATGTAAATCAGTGACAGCTGTGGTCATGTGCTAAATGATAAATAAGCTGGCGAGGTAGAGTCAGCAGAAAACTTTCATGCTTTAATTTTTTACATCATTTCTCAAGCCGTGATCCTGCAAGTCGTAAGGATTTTTGAGTACGTTGGGCCCCGTCATGAATTAACTGTTGGCATAACTCATACAACAGCAAACAGCTTCCTAGATAATGAACTTCTTTGGGAAAGAACTGCTTGTGTCTCTCTGGCCTACAGCACAAGACCACCTTGCTGATGCCTGCCTTTCCTGGCACACCTGGAGTGCACTG
This sequence comes from Mystacornis crossleyi, assembly GCA_013400655.1. Classification (NCBI taxonomy): domain Eukaryota; kingdom Metazoa; phylum Chordata; class Aves; order Passeriformes; family Timaliidae; genus Mystacornis; species Mystacornis crossleyi. The sequence goes on from VYZQ01009074.1 coordinate 13,010, forward strand.
GCTTCGCCTCCATCACTGTGAACTCCTTGAATCCATTGACACCATGGGGAGAGAATTATGATATTTAGAATACGACAGGAATTGAAGGTAATATGGGATCTGTTTCTCCCTCCCGTCCCCTGTGGCATTCTGAAACCACCTTGCGATGCCTCTGTGTCTGCATTTCTGCCTTCACAGTGATGATTTCCCTACCCTAGGAAGTCTGAGAGCCTGTAAATGTGTTTAATGTGAACTGAGGTCTTCGGTTGCAATTTTCAAAGCAGATGTAGCTATTTTGTAAAGGAGGTTGTGACATTATGGAGAATAAAGATAAGGCTTCCTGTAGCTGAGGTTTTTACACTCTCCATTTAATTCACTGTTTTTTTGCTGAATTACAGTATTCCAACATTAGCAAGTATTAACAATGACAGCTGAAAGTGACACTGTCGGCCATCCGCCTCATCTCAATACTTTGGGATAATTCTAGCCCAAGTAACCCAGGTAAGAAAAAAGGATATTGTATTGGATTAAAACAGTCACATCCTTTCCTAGCCCATCCTTACTCTGAAGGAGGGAGGCATCACAAATGCTGCTATCAAGGAGGCACCTTTTGCTGCTCCTTTCATAAGCCTCTCAGTTCGACCAAACCTCTGACAATTGCTTTTCAGTCATTCAGTCAAGAATGTGCAAGCTTGGATTAAACTTGGGTGCTGTGACCGAGACCTGGGTGGGAACACAGGGGGAGCAGCCCTGTGACAAGATATTGGGGGTACCTGGAGTACCATGGAGCTTGGAAGCAAGGGAGCCTAGGATGAGGACTAGAAGAAGGAGCTCCTGGCAGCTGGAATATGGCAATGGTGGGGACTAAAACCTGAAACTGAAAGGAGACTGAGAAATAGGGATGGAGATAGGAAGATGTAAGGCTAAAAGGGTTAATAATTGGGAGGGTAAGAAGGTAAAGCTAGAGCAACTAGGAGTTGAACACTTCAGAGTTGTGTTAAGAGCTGACTCTGTGCCTAGATGGGTTCCTCACAGAATCTGGAATAGAACCCAAAATTTCTGACTTGCAGTATTTTTCTATTTTTCCTACTGAGATCTACTAAAAAAATGGACACCTTTTCTCTTTGCAGCCTGCACAGGGATGATACACTTCTGCAACGGTGAGAGCTGTCACAGAATCTCAGAATCACAGAATCAGGAGGTTGGAAGAGACCTCTAAGATCACCGAGTCCAACCCAGGCCCTAACACCACCTCAACTAAACCATGGCACCGAGTGCCACATCCAATCTTCTTTTAAACACATCCAGGGATGATGACTCCACCACCTCCCCAGGCAGACAATTGCAGTACTTCACCACTCTTTCCATGAAAAACTTTTTCCTAATATCCAACCCATGTTTCCCCTGGCACAGCTTGAGACTGTGTCCTCCTGTTCTGTCAGTGGTTGCCTGGAGAAAGAGACCAACCCCCACCTGACTACAAGCACCTTTCAGGAAGTTGTAGAGAGTGAGGAGGTCGCCTCTGAGTCTCCTTTTCTCCAGGGTAACAACCCCAGCTCCCTCAGCCATTCCTCACAGGGCTTGTGTTCCAAGCCCTTCACCAGCCTCGTTGCCCTCTTCTGGACACGTTCAAGCGTCCATGCACCTCTGCTTCAACCTGTGGATCTGGAATTCCTTCCAGTGAAACAAAGGGAACTGAATGTAGTAATGTGTGAAAGGAAATCAACTTTCCTTCCTTAAAAAGCTAAGAAATTCTTTGATATGCATGTGTGTGTATATATATATATACACACATAAACTAGTTTGAAGGGAATGTGTAATCTCACTGCGTTCAGAAAGCAGGAAGTACAAGAATACAACAATTGGAGCTCAACCATTGTCCATCTGCTCTGAGCACTTCCATTTTTATCCAGTCTATTTCTCACACCTCGTGTAGAGGTTCCTCCAAGTCATCTGGTGCGCCACGGTTACTTCAGCCTTTTGTTCTTAGGAAGTGTTTGGGTAGTGGTAGTCCCTAAGTTGGAGATCCAGTCTCTTCAGGGACAACGTCACAATCTAAAGAATCTGGACAGTAATTCCATAGCTGGAACTTTTCACTGCAGTGCTCAAATAGAATTCAACCAACCCCCAGCTTATCTCACTGCTCTTCCTACTCTTCCTCCTTTTATTTTTTCTTTGCTTCTTGGGCTTTTATTTCTTTTCTTTTTTTTTTTTTTCACACTTTTTCAACAAAAAATGAAAGAATTCTATATTTCTTCATCACTCTTTTCCTTTCCACCTCTTCTGTTTCTGTGCTTCTTTTCCACAATTAGCTCTTTTTTTCTTCTTCTTCACTTTTATTTCCCTCTCCTGTCACAAGTAATGAAGCTTGAGCCTGGATCTTGCATTATCTTAATAATTATTTGAACCTGTATTATGTCTTCAGACCACTGCTATAGTCACAAGAGTGAAAACATTTTTTAAAAAAATTTTTTTCAATAAAAACTGATCCTAGGCAGCCTTCCAATTATGATATCAGTCTTGTAACGTTTGCCTGAATTTGCTGACATCCTGAAAGAATGATCTCAAGAGGTGTATTCTCCTGGCTGAAAGGGCCAGCAATGACACATCACAGTCAGTTGTTAGCCTGCCCACAGCTGATTATTTCGGGGGTTGGAATGGTGCACGTGGAGGGAATGGAGCCCCCCAGGAGGAAGGATCTGGAAACAGCTGGAATAAAGATGTGCAGGAAGGATGAGGGCTTAGGAAAAGAAAATCCAAGGGGAAAAAGGAGGAGCTTAAGAGCCCAGAGGCAGAAGCAGCAGTAGCCTAGAGCAGAGATTTTCTTAGCGTGATGGAGAACAGGAAAATAAGAACTGATTAACTTCTAGTTATAACGTAATTTTAATCTATGAAAAAGCCTCCTGGTGGTATCAGTATGAGAGCCAGTGATAACTGGGGAGATTATAATGAAACACCATAGCCTGCTTTCTTTTCTCCTCAGCGCTGCTCTATCATCTTCCTTATCCATCCCTATTTTCCCTGCCTAGACCTGTCCAGCTTCTACCAGAGTTAACAGGAGCTTTGCCATCAACTCCGGGAGGAGCACAGTTGTGAATGATTGTAAATTGAGGCCAGCCTTGGCAACAGGCTCACAGAAGGGCCAGTTCCACATCAGGAAGCAGGGGATGTTTCACTGACAGTGTTAATGCACTGTGGAGCAATAAAACTACTGGTTTCTGGCATATTATGGAGCAACATGACAAAAAATTGCAGAATCCACAATATAATCCTACCCACAGTCTTCTGCTGACCCTAATTACAGTACTGTTGCTAAAGCTATATAATTTGATTTTCAACAGCACACCAAAAAGGCAGAAACTCAGCAGTTCCCAGAGCGACTGTACAGTTTGCTGGACAAATGTGTTTTGCTTCTGGCCAGGACTTAGGTGAATAATTAATTAAGAAATTAGATGTCCAAACATGTCTCCAGTTGGTCTACAGAACAAGAACAGTTAGTTAGGGCTGGCATGCCTGTATGCCACTCCAAATGTTTAAAGTTGATGGTAGCTCTTTTCTCTAATGGCAGGTGGTAAATCCAGTGGAGGCCACAGAGTTCTCGCACCTTCCTTCCAAGTGTAATTTTCATATCTTCAGAGCTAACCAAAGGCCTAAGCACCACTGGTGTGGTGGCACTTAGCCCTCATGCATATGACAACAAAAATATCTGCTGGAAAAGGAAGGTGTCATGTTACTCGCCTTGTGTATTCTTGTTTGGACCTTAAAGCATTTTGCCTTTCTCTGATTTCCATACGTGTGTATTTTTGTTTAGTTTGCCATTGAAGTCCCGAATCTTTTTTTTGTCTAATTGCTGTTGACATACAACTGTCGTACGCCACGAGCTGACTCTGCCAGATGAGCATTGCTGTGGTAGAATCAAGAGCTGCCACTCTCAGCTAACCTGTCCTTCTGAAGGACGTTTCCACCTGATGCAGCAGGAAGTCTTTGCTTCCACCCCTGCACAGACATCAGTGCAAACCCAATCAAAAATCCAGTCAAAAATCCAGTCAAAAATCCAGCTGAGGTGAATGTAAGCAGCCAACCAGGCTTTCCATGAGGAAACTGAGGTGTGACACACTCCTTACACCCAAGGTTGCCTGGGTGGCAACAACCTCCAGCAAAGCAGCAGGTGGGAAGCCAAGGCAGCCACTCCTGTAGCTGCTGCAGCAAAATTCACCAGAGCTCATCTCTCCACATGGAGTAATGCTCTTGGCATTCACGGGAATCAGGCTTCCTCTGACTAAAGTGAAAAGTAGCAAGGGGCATGATTTTAGATTGTTACTGATTTTGTTTTGCTTTCAAAGGCAGCAAGATTAAAACTTGAATTCTAATTATCTGCCTTTTTTTCTTAAGTCACAGCAGCTAACTAATTCCCATCAATGCTTTCCCTTAGATCAGAAGCAAAGCTGTCACTAAAATATATTTTTTCAATTCCAAGCCAGTCATGTAAGTACAGCGACTAAGATGAATCAGTTCCATGGTGCTCTCATTCAGTGTTTAATAATAAAATAAAACCAAAAATTACCAATGAAATTTCAAATCCTGCAGGGTGTTGAAAATTGCAGACTGTTGTCTGAGCTTGCACTCTGACCCCAGCTTTTGTTTGTCTGCTGAAGCACAGTAAGCACACACATGATATTATAGGGCGAATAAAACACACAATTAAGCCAATACATTCAGGCAGATAAAACTAATGAAAGGTTTAGCTCTTCTCAAAAATAATGTGCTCAGTAGAAGACAATCTCTTGAAGCATGTGGAATGTCTTAACATAATACATTTCCATGCTTCGATTTTCAAAACTGCAAAATACAGACATTTATAGGTACGTGTCTCAAATTTAAAATAATCTTTTTGGAAGGAGCAGACAGTATCTTTTTCTGACACACTGAAGGGGAATAATGTTCATTGTTTATGCATTTGCTCAAGCAGTGGAATTTTACATGGCTAAACTTCACTTCATCACATGTATATCAGTTTAAATTAGCTCAAAATCCAACTCAATGTTCATTTTTAGATCACAGTCTTCAGAGGAACTGATTTATCAGGGTGCCTAAATCCAGATGCACTACAAATAAGCCAGGAAAAACAAATAAGCCTCTTAGCATAAAACAAATGAGCTGGGGGAAAAAAGAAATGTGAAAAAAGGAACAGTTTAGGGAAAGTAAGAAAAAACCTGCCAGTGGGAAGAATGCACAGTTTCAGATTCCAGACACTACCCCACTTGGATTTCCTCATGTTCCACCTTCCCTCCAGCCCTTCCTTTTTTATTTTTATTCTTTTTCCTTTTTTTACCATTGCCTTCTGGACCACCTTCCCCGCTTGCACCCATCAGCTCTCCAGTTTTGCATTTGCGTTCCTTTTTAAACCACGTCTCTTTAACAAACCTATAAACCATTTAGAGTGCCTGAATGGAAACAGTTTGGAAGGACAAAAAAGCTTTGGGCATGGTCTGAACAATGGTAGCTGCCTGGGTATGATTTGAGCTCCCAACAAATACAAAAACAAAATCACCCCAAGAATAGGATCTTAAAATGAAAGGTAGTTAATAGCAGACCCTTACCATCCTTCTGTCAGGTATATTGGTTTGCTGAATCTGGAGCTGTGAAGACTTTGTAGAAGAGGAAAATTTGTAAAAGAGGAAACAGTGAAGGAAAATTGAAATGTTTGTATGATACCAGTCCTGTCAAGAAACAGTGGCCTAGTGTTAGAATAACTGCCCTTTAAGAAATTGGGCATTAAAGGTAAAATACTTCTGGGCTGAGACCAGGTCTCCTTAACTGGGGAGCAGCCCAACAGAGAGAAATCCTTCTTCCTGCACACACTTTCTGTTAATGGTGGCTAATTAACCTGGTGCTTGGTTAAAAATTTAACGTATTTGTCAGGTCTGACTCAGTTCTTATTCACCACTATTTAAGAACACAACAGTGTCTCATTTCCATCCATGTTCACGTAGCCTATGTAGGGAGGTAAATGAACTCAGAGAAGTTAGATCTCTTAGATCATGCAGAAGAAACAGTTTTATCAGGCAGCCCTGAGTGTAAGACAGTCCGTGCCACATATTACCATCATACGCTGTTCTTCATTTTGCTCCTTTTGTTTCCTATCAGACTCCCTAGAGGCCTTAGTTTGTATTCATTCACTCTCTCAAACGTCTTCCCAGATGCTCAAATCCCACTTCTGTTATTCCAGTTTCTTTTAAATTTGTCTGGATCCCTTGTGTGGAGTCAGGACTTTACTGTTCCTTAGCTCAGCATTCTCCTGGCCGAACTCCAGCTCAGGTAATTATATCCAGGGCTCTCTCAGGCTTCTCTCTCTAACTGCCTTTGGAGAAGTTATTCTTCCTTTTCTTTTCCAAGCTGCTTTATAGCATTGCAGATCCTGGGAACTGATGGGATGTGTATTTTGGAGAAGCTGTGCATTATGCATTAGGGGTGAACCAACACCTTCCACAGCGGGACAGAAAGTACTGACACAGCTTCCTTTCTTTTTCATTTCCACGCTATTTTAAGTGGGCAGTCACACCAAGCACAAGCTGAAGGACAAAAATTTGGTCCAGATGAATCTGTTGTTGCTATTTGAATGTGGAGACTTCGCCCTCTAATTTCCTACTCTGAAACTAGCCCTGATTTGTTCAATAGCTGTTCAGTGGCTTATGTCACTTGAGTCGGTTGTCACAAGATGCTCACAAAAATAGATTCCTCACTTATTGGGAGAAATATCAATACAGAGGCTAAAGAGAGAAAAAGTACTGCTAGAGGTAATACTGCTACATCAACCAGGAGCCAAATTACAAAGCGAAAGCAGTAGAAACTTAATTTTGCTATGTCTCTGTTCAATCTGCTTGTTAACCAGCAGTGCTCTCTTTCTGATATTTATCCAGTGCTAGGCCAAAGAGAGTTCAGTGTATCCTTTCCAATGAAAAGGATTCATATAGAATCACCAGGAGTATAAAACATGTAAGAGAGAAAAAATATTTTCCTTCTTAACTAAGAAGAATGAACCATAAATTTAAGCAAATTTCAGAAAGAAAAAGAGATACATAGTAAAAAACAAGATACAGAACAGTAACTGATCTGCTTACTAGATGCTGCTCATTCCCTGCAGGATATGGGCACGAGAACTGGCTGCAAGTACTTATGCAAGCTCATGTAGCTGCTCGTTGCAGTGCAGTTCTTCCAAGGCAAAGAAAAGGATCTTTACAGATCAAACAAGTAAACTCTGATCAATTCTCACTCCCTCACCTTGGAGGAATTTGAGCTGTTGCTATCAGCAGAAGTTAGCTGTTCCCTAGTCTGGGGAGAACTGCTGCACTCAGAAAAATCTTGGGAAGACAAATGATTCAGGAGTGATCAATCTGTGCTCAGAAGAAGCTTAAGAAATGCTTTCCTAATCTAAACTTGAAGGTTTAACTTTCACCATGGGCTGTCTCTCAAGGAAGGATCATCAGAGGGCAGCCTCATCTACTTGGCCTCACTTGGAATGGAGGTTGGACCAAATAACCTGCAGAGGACCCTTCATGCCCATTCTGCACCCACAGGGAAAGCCTTCATATCGTGGAAATTCCTACCAAGGAAAAACAAAAGAAGAAACATCTATCTGATGCAAAAGTAATATAGACTATATTCAATGTTTTTTTGTTTTCTTTTCCCCTCAAATCTACAAGTTTTAAAAGCTGCCAGGTTCAGCTCAGCTTTCATGGTAAAAAACCCCATTTATACCCAGTGAGGACATGACTGAATTTGGATCACTTGCTGAATTAGGTTCTCCAGAGTAGTCACAACCACCACAGTCTTCACATGATGATGTCCAGCCAGCTGAGATGGTTTCTGCACTTGTCCCAGAAGTGAAGCGAGGGGAAGGGAAGGAGCAGGGGTCTGTAGAAGTGTACATCTGGAAGTTTAACTTGGCCGTGCTGCAGAGCTAAGTTAGCACAGCCCCTGTGCAGTTTTGATGACAGGACTTGGCCAGTGCAAAAATAGCTGGCACCAGGTTCACCTTCCTCCCCTCTCTGCTAAACAGCCCTTTCATGCAAAAAGAAATTGACCCCACTGTACTCAGTAACATTTTTATCCTCCCTCCCCTGCAGTTCAGGAGTACGTGAGCAGTCATAAATCCATATTTAAAGTGCTGTTGACTGCTTTAGAACTTGGGCAGTAAAGGAAATAAAGTAAGCACATAAGCATGTAGCCCTTGCACTGTTAAACATGGCATCCACTGCTGGGGATAACTAAAAGCATGGTTGACTAAGGAACTAAATAAAACTGTAAGGCACTACTGTATGATTTATATCACATGGGTTTTTCTGTAATTTTTGTAAGTGGAAACCAGGATTGGGTGCAGCATGTTTGCACAAGACAACAGGAACAAAAGTATTTTAGGATTCTTACTGCAATCAAAGCTCTGGGGACAAGGAAAGAGTGAAAGTATACAAATATACTTGAGCACTGGAATTTTTATGAAGGAGAAATATTCACTCCATAATGGTATCCATGTGGAATGGATGCTGTTGGCTTACATTATACCAGATGATTGATGATGGTGCAACATAAATAGGTAATGAGCAATGTAACCTGTATTATTTCATGCTTGTTTGTTTTCAAGAGGTGATAGAAGAATAAAGCAAATTCTACAGCTTCATAAATTTAAGCATCTGTTTCTTTTTTCTGTTTGAAAACTTTAAACATCAGGCAGGTTTTGGGACCTGCAAGCAGGCAAGTAGAAATTGCTTCCTCATATCCAACTCAGGATTTTCTTATTAGTCATTATGAGTAAAGACGTCTAATGTAAGAATAGCAACAGTTTAATCTTCCACAGAACCCAAATATTTCAAGTACATTGCTAATATTACCAGGTGAATTTGCATTGAACAGCCATATGGATTTTATCAAAGAGAAGCAAAGGCACTGCTTCTCTTTATGGAAGTTATGGATCAAATTTTCAAGAGCGCTGCCAGTCGTATTCACTGCAGGGTCTTTACATACAGGGCAAGCTCACCCTGGTATAATCCTCACCTTATTTTAGTCATTTAGTAAAAGAGCCTCAGACTGCTCCCATACATTTCTGCAAATGCACTGACAATCTCCTGTTCCCAAAATTCATGAGGACAGCTATGTATTTTCCTAAAGAAAATGTTGTCAGAGAAACAAAATGAATGCTTGAACTGCTGCTTTACCAGAAAGTCCTTTTTGGCTGCATGATTGCAAACGTTCATAGATGAGTGAAACTGTTTTGAGTCAAACTTAAAAAAGAATGTGGAAATAACCATTAGCAAGCCAGAGATGCCTGTGAAGATCATAGAGGATATATAGAGGGATATTAAGAGAGTGCTGCGATTCAGCTGGGAAAGATCAAAGAGAGCCAGATAACAGCCAGGGGACATCAGAGTGCCATGAAAGTTGCTGAGGATGTAGGAAAAGCCTGTGTAGTGCTGTGGGACATAAGGGAAGCTGAATAAGATATGTATGTCAAGAAACATCCCAGGGTGATACAGAAAACCAGAGGACACATCATGATGGCAAAGTTGTCTGAGAAGGCCTCACAGTGGTGTGAGATGCGAGCCTCAGGATGGCGAGGAAAACCAGAGAAGGTTGAGAATTGCTGGGGACACAAAAACCAGTCAGCTAACACAAGGGAATGTCACTGAATGCAATCACATCAAGAAGAGCTACAACTTCTGGGTAGAGCTACAAGGATGTTTGAAATAACAAAGTCAGAGTGTTCACATTTTATGGGGAATAACACATGATGCTGGATATCAGGGACCAAAAAAGGTAAATGAAGAAGCAGTTAGAAATATGCCAAGGAAAAACACACCATATCATGATATGAGAAAAAAATTCATTGCTAGAGAGCATAAGGGACAATCTGGAAAATGCTTTCAGCAAAAAGCTCCCCAGCCTTAGGAACCTTCTTGGAGCAGCTGCTAAGCCTGAAGAAGGCTGTAGCATGTTAGGGAATGAGAGAGCAACCGTAAGGTGCCAGAAACAGTGAAGCAGATTGTGAGCTGAATGACAAATGTGGAAGCTGCTGGTTGCTATAAGGGGCCGCAGTGTCAGGAAATGTTGGAGCCTGCTGTAGTGCTTCTGGAGGCATCCGGGAAGAATGCAAGCTGAAAGAACACTGTATAGGTTGAATAGCATCAAGAAACGTCAGAGAAGACCATGAATACCTTTAAGCCTGTTCAGCAGAGGGATCCAGACTAAGGCAGTGAATTATCAGAGTGGATAGCTAAGCAGCCACATAGAAACCAAGGCAAGGCTGTGATCTCCCAAAGGCCTGAGATACCAGGAAAAAGCTCGGGAAAGAATGCAGATTGCCAGGGGGACTGAAGAATCCTGCATATAAACTAGGGACAACTGAAAGCTGTGAGATCCGTCAGGAAGCACAGGGTAAGGTCACAGACTGAAACAACTCAGATGTCTGGTTTCACCGTTTGACTAATAGAAGAAAGATGTGACCCAAGATAATCCTGCCCGCTTCTCTTTTGGAGAGCAGAACAGAACCCCTTTCAGTACTGTCTTAAAGCAATGAATGCTTCCTGCTGAACGACCATACAAGGCCATGTATGGAAAATAGCTATCTATCCTATGTCATTGTATGTGTTTTAACTGGGCCTTGGAAACCACACGAGACCAGGAGAGGAAAATAATCTCTTTGGGACAAGGGAAACTCTTAAAGGACTAAGTTGTGCTTAGGTCTGTGTGCTGGTGCAGGGAGCCCTTCTGCTCTCCTCAGCACAGTTACAAGCAGGTAAATATCCCTGTTCTTTATCAGGAGTTTATAAAATACTGAGAGAGAGAAAAGCAGTGCAGAAAATATATTTTATTCATGCATTCATCTAACTCCAGAGCACTGGTCTGAAATAGAGTAACATGGCCAATGTATTTATAATTCACGGTGCCAACTGGCTCTGGAGCAATGCCTTGCTGGAGCCTGGGCAGAGCCAGGGCCTCAGCCCCCATCTGGCAACCCAGTTTTGGAGAGGAAACACTCTGAAACCTGCTCCTTGCTGCACATCTTCCCTAGGGAATGCCAGTCGGCACTAGGACTTCAGCAGCACAGCTCCTCCCTCCCTCTAGCACAGCTCAGCCCCAGGAGAGCCATTCTGCAGCCTGGCTTTGGATGGGGAGGTGCAAGGGGGAGGAAGACAAAGAGTTATTTTTCATGAGATCTTCTGCGGAAGGCTGAAAACAGCCAGGTTTCCAACCTCTCTCCTTTGTTTGCCTTAGGTCTCTCAGTTTCTATATCAGGCTGTCGTTCAGCTTCCATTAGTGCTTCCTCATCAACATCACTAACAATGGTTTCCTCACGGAGGGTATCACTAGGATTACACTTACTGCCAGAATCCTCTGGCACAAACTCACTGTCTGAGTCAGAGCAGAGAAATAATTAACCCTCATGATACTTCTCTGAAGAATGAACAGAATACCGAATAAGATTTATGGGGCATCAAACTGATCCTGCTCCTAAGGAGAAAAGCTTCTGCTCACTGAAGTTGCCATCGCCACCAAGGAGTGAGGAGGCTCCTGAGTGGACACAGGAGACACCCTCACCTCACCTTAAGGCAACCTGCATTCCCTTAATTGAGTTAGTTATTTTACGTGTCCAAACAGCAAACCACTTGTTTACCGCTCTGGCCCTGGATTAGATCATGGTTTCATTGCCTAAAAAAAATATCAGAGTCAAAGGATTCTCAGCTTCTGTGAAACTGGCCAGGCTGGAGGCAAGACTATCTTACCTGAAATTACTAGCATTTGATTTGCAAATGGCCTTCAAATATTCCTGATCATATTCTTGTTATGTAAGACTAGATTTATCATTCAACCTACAACTCTGGAACTGAAATAGAACAGCTGGAAAATTTTCCCCACATATGGAGAAGAGTCTTGCCCCGCAGAAGAGAAATAAGCATCAAAATATATATAAATTTGTAGGCTTTTGCTGTTTTCAACTCAAGAGACAAGAGTTTTCCTTCTCTCCAAAGAGTAATCCGTCACTTCAGTGGCAGACATTTGTAAGCAAAAATAATTAACTTTCTAGGTCCAGAAGGATCCCCTCCCAAAAGCTGGTAATATATCTCAGTGGGGTAGGAGAAGGATAGTACAGGCCTAGCTGGCTGGGAGGGATCTCTGGAGAAGTACATATGATACAGATTTCTGTCTGCAAAAAACCAGAAGTCTGCTAAGATCTGGAAGCCTCAAAATCCCTTCACTTCTGCTGGGAATTTAGTTCAAAGCAGCTGCATGTAAATGTTGCATAGCAAATGCTACACTGGCAAATCCTTCTCATGATTCCTGTTTTTAAATCAACAAGAATAAGCTATACAGAAGAGGAGCTAGCTTTAGGGCAGCCAGTTTTACCCTGTCTTAAACTAAAAGTGAAAACAACCCTAAGGAAAAAAAAAAAGGATTTGAAATATGTATGAGCAACCGCGCTGCCCTGTCTCATCTCTTTGTGCTGCATAAAGGGGACACAGATTGGCTGAATCTTTTATACAGAGAGATCTGGCCGGAGACTCATCAGAAAGCATGCAGCTACCATTCCCAGTTCCTGTCCCTCCCAGCCAGGAGGGTGTAAGAGGCAGGGAGACAAAGCAGGAGGATCAGCAGGAGGATCAGCAGCGGGCTGGGAATCGCCTGAAGGCTTGTCATCTTTCTCCAGGCCCTAAAACAGTGACAGCAGTGAGTATTTCCTCCTCATTCACATCCCTTGCATAAGTATTTCTGGTATCTGTGCGACCTCTAAACTTCTGCCTCATCTAAATGAAAGGGGAACGTTGTCAGTAATTCCTGAAGGAGGAAGATCACTTCAACCTTTGACTTACTGCTCATTAAAAAGAATGAGATCAGTAAAAGTCGCTAACAGAGAGCGAAAAACACCTCAGCATGAATGCAGGTTAGGGCACATTTCAAATCTTGTTCGTAGTTATCCCTTCAACATAAAGTCACAGCCATGGCGTGGAATTTATGCAGATATTCTCCCTGCCCCCACTCCTAAACACCACCCGGATGTCCTTCCATATTTTTAATCTAATCCAATTCTTATGAGAACACTAATCTTAGAGATTTGAGGTTAAAATTCCTCTGCAGACCCAAGCCAACTAAAGGGCCACGTAAATACTTGCAGCCTCCATGACAGGGGTCTTAACAGCAGCACTACATCGGAAGTAAGGAAGCCCTTCCCAGCACTGATCCTGGCTCTTATGTGTGCTTTATGTGGGTCTGTGAGCCCAGGACTACACAAGCTCTGGATCAGACACCTCGCAGAGGAAGCTGCCATACTGCAGACATCCAAGGAATGTGGGTGCTTGCAGTCGTTCCAGGAACTGGCGACACAAATGTCAAGCATCCATTTTGGCGCTGATTTGACCATAATTTAGACCTCTACCCTCAGCAACGGTTGACCAAGGACGAAGCCTTGAACGGGGGAGCTTGAGGAGCTTGCAAGGTCTTTATTCTGCTGGGCATTCTTGGCCACAGCCGCTCGGCACAAAGTTCTTCTCCTGTAACTGTGGGAAGGGGTATATGGGGAAACAGCTGCTCCGCGGCAGCTTCCCGAGCTGTGCCAGCCGAGCTGCCCAGCGGGCCCCGTGCTGGAGTCCTCCTCTGCCTGCTGAAGTCCTCCTCTGCCTGCTGAAGTCCTCCTCTGCCTGCAGCCCAGGCGATGGGAGAAGCTGCTGATTCAGACCCACTCCCCCTGCTCAGCCCGTCCTACTTCTTGTGGAAATTACCACCTCTTGAGATCTGCCTGCAGAGTAGGCTCGTGTGGACACCCCCTCAGCTACTTCGGTCAACCTGGGCCAGACTTAAATGGATTAAGTAGGAGGTTTTTTGCTAGCCCAGTTTGATTGAAGTGGGTTGAGGGGTACTTACACATGCATTTCTGCAAACACATCATGAGAGGGCATTAATTCCTGGGAAAAAGCACTGACAAGTAGCTGGGACTACCAGCTCTGGTACTGACACAGCTAAATCAAGAGTCCACTCGAATGAGGCTATGCGGCTTCAGGGACTGGCACGAATTTTCTTTGCCGACAGTGAAAGTTACTGTTTCCCACCAGCTGTAGGTTGATGCTCTCACAACAGCGCGGGGGGAAGGGGAAGCCTGTTACTCTCACTTGAGCAAGAAGCTGGCACGGTTCACCTGCCAGGAAAGTTCAAACCTTAGCGTTACAGCAGGCTAGGAACTGCTCTGTCTCCCTTTCTGTAGGCTGAACTGAGGAGGAGGTGGCAATTTCCATCTGATCCAGGCTCAGACATGCAGTTTAGAATAAGAAGTCAACTTAAGTTAAAAATTCAGAAAGCCCCTTCCACCCCAGCTGCAGTTACACAGCTCCAGAGCACTTGGGAAGGTATCACCGTAAGCATCTAATCTCACTTGCCTCTTCTGGTGCTTTCTACTCCTCAATTACGTCAGCCACGGCAGCATGAACAGCACAGGTAAACCAGCCTTAAGTCATGCCTATCAAATAAAAAGCTTTGCTGCTTAAAGATTAATGTAAGAAATCAATGTGCTTGCAGCGTGTGCCAGCAGATGATCTAAGCCCATCTTAAGCAGGCTCAGAAACTTCACACAATGGTGATACAAAATCTATGAGCAGTTAATGCAACGAGTGTCTGTCTGCTTCCCAGAGTGCTTCAAATGCTGGTTCATGAGCTGGCTACCAGATGTGCTCCTCTTCTCCCTGAAGGCCATCACAAGGACTGCTATTTCATTCTCAAATCTCAACAGCCAGTGTGGTGACAGCAGAGAGGCTGCTCGCTGACATATGTCTCCTGCATGACAGCACATTCATTGGAATACCTTGTTATGCTGAAGGGACTAAAGTGACCACTTAACAGGAAGGGATGAATCTTTCCAGCTATCAAAACTGAGCAGCTTAACAAGAACACCGTCAGAACAGCATCCAAAAATGAAAGGGCAGTTTCTATTAAGGATAGAACAGGGCCATATGCAGGGATGAGTCTCTTGCCAGAACAATGGCTATTGCCATCCACATACACATACTCCCTCACAAAGCAAGACTAGACCATATTAAATGACATTGTCTTTTCTGATGGTTAAAGCAAACCAGGAAACAATGCTGCCTTGGGCAAGGTCATTGCTCAAATGTCTGGCAGGTGCAGATCACGGTGTGCCCTGACCGGGGACATGTTTGGAGTGAGCTCCTTTCACAGGAGCAGGGGCACTGGGGAAAAGGAATGCGGCTGGTATCAGGCATCCAGGTCTCACCCTGCCCTGAAGCTGTGACTTGGCCGTGACAGGCACCAGGACAGGGCCCTGGAACCCTGCTGCCCACACACAGCCTGAACTGTCGTGAAATGTCTTTTAACAGCCAAGTGTCACCAATATTTAATCATCCTGGTAGGACAGTATGAGCCTGAATCACTCCGTAAGACGCTTGTGTGCAAAAGAATAGAAACGTAGCATTGCTGTAATTAACTGTGTATGGCTCAACCTGGCAAAGCCTTCAGCCAAGCTGTGTAAAACATGAAACCCCTAGAAAGGGTTTGGGCGCGCTTTGTGCTCCTTCAGGAGCTGTGGAGTGAAACCTGTGGCTCAGTCTGGCGTGTTATAACCCATCCGGGAGCACAGACTGCTGCTCTGTGCAGGCTCGGTTCTCATGGGCAGAGACTCAGAAGCCGGTGAGATGTCAAGACCTCGGATCCCAGTGTATTCAAGATTTATCTGCATCCCTATGCACATAAATGCCCTTTCAAAGGAAAAAATAGCCCCGTGTGATTGAAGTCTGCATCAGTACAAATCCCAGGCTGGTTTAGACTATTCACACACAAGAATGGAATGTATAATCACAATGCCTGGGATTCTCCTTAACTTTACTAAGGGTTGGGTTGAAGCTATTTTGAAAAAAAGACCAACTGTATCTCCTCTAAGTATTAAGCATTCCTGGCAGTAATAATTGCCTTGTAACTAACTCCTCATTAGCACTCTCTCAGACCTGAATTACTGCACTGACTTTATGTTGCTCCCGGTCCAAGAACAGGATTATCATCCCGGCACCAAAGTCTGCTCTTAATTATACTGTTACAGATACAAAAAAAAAACCAAACAACAAAAAAAAATATTTCCAACGAAATAAATGGAATGACTCTGGATTTAGAGCAGCATAACTGAGATCAGTTTGTCCCATTGTTTCCCATCTAATCCACAATTTAGCATGATAAAGCATAGTGTTCTACACAAAGCTTCTTTTCGCTGGGAAAACCAGCTTGGTTTACCCACCAGTAGTATGTCACGGTGATAGATAACTGTTTTAATGTATTTAATACTCTTATCTGAATTCCTTCTCCAGGAAAGAAAAATAGTTTTGCAAAAAAAAAAGAATATGGCACCTGCTCTGGCTAGAATAAAAGCATTAATGTATAGAACAGGAAACCAAATATCTGACTCTGAGTGATGCTGAGCAGCTGCAAGTTCCACGAAGTTCGTAGGAGTTGTAAGATCTCTGTGGATGATATTTTAAGATCCAATCCAATGTTTTCTCTACTATTTTATTTCAGTTTGTCATTAATGCAAAGGAAGACACTAGATAAAACACCTGAAGAAATCACCATGTGCAATCCAGATGCCTGAACACAACTGTACGAAGCAGAACTTGCAGTGGCAATGCATGTAGAAGCTTGATCAAAGAGAGATCATTAATCGTGTACATACAGGTTGGATGAGGGGAAAAGGCCTGAGGAAAAACCACATGAAAAGTCTTCATCACACAAGTACTTACATTATTGCTTCATAGCTTTTTACGGCCTTGAATGCAAGCAAAAAGAAAGACGTTATCTAAGGTGACCTAGGGAATACAGCAAGGATATACAAAGACAGACTGAGGAAAGAGTAAATGAGGTTTTATAGCGCTCCAGATTTCACTTGCAAGTGATGGAATGGCCGTTAAGAACGTTGGAATGATTTCTTGCATGGCAGAAAGCAGGAACTCAAGAAAAGAAAGCAAGATAAGTATGTATGTTTTAGCAGAATTCTTACTAACTACTAAATTATTATTGGCTGAATACCAAACACTCCACACAGTGATAAACAACCGTTCATTTTATTTCACCAAACAAAAAGCCCATTGAAGGATTTCTACTATTACTGCACTCACTGGAACTCACTTGAAAAATACAGTTTTGGACATACATCAAATACAACTTACAGCTGAATAGCTGCACTGGTCTGACTTACTTTCCAAACATGTCAAGAAAATGTTCTGTTCTCCAGGCAAAAGGAGAACAACAGAGCGAAGCAGTGCACTAACTACAGGTATCAGACATTCCCTGGGGCTCAGAAATAGCTTCTCTTCTTAACTGAGGAGATTTCAGCAACTGGCCCTGCTTTCAGGGGAACCGGGGGTGGGGGTGGTTTCACATACAGCGCCTCATTTTTGGTGGCAATCCAGCATCACCGGTAGGAATTCCCATATTCTGTCTTGCCACCAAAAAAAGGTACATTTTCCACAGCTGTGTCAGCACAACAGTACATAAGGCCACGCAGTAAACTAGAAAACCAAACTCATCTCAGTAAAAAAATAGTGTTGCTAAAAACGGTGCTGCTTTTAATCCCAGCATTGGTCTGAACCCCAGTGCAGAGTTGCAAACAGCTGTGGCAGCACAACGTGGGGCCAGAGGTGGTGGTGGCAGTGGCAGGGATGACAAAATCCTTCAGATTTTGAGCTGTGTCTCAGGCTGTATAGAACTGTCATTGTGACACATCCCATTTCCCTCGGAGGCAAGGCCAGTTATGAAATCCCTCTCTCTGTTCTTTGCCCTGGCTGCTGCAGTTTGTCACCTCCAAAATTGTGCATACAGAACAGTTTTAGAAGCTGCATCCTAAAATGGATCGTGGAAAGTCCTGTAGGTTATGGGGGAAAAAATACCACAATGGGTTTATTTTCTAATCTTGCTCTGTTGCATTAGCTCAACTGCAGGGCTAATGATTGGGCACTGGCAAGCTCCTAAACCACTTCTGTGTCAAAGAACACATAAAAGATCCTGAATATTTGAGTCAAAACTAAAATCCTCTGTAAAGCAGCCCTGAAGTACCCATGACAGGACGACCCCAAACTGGGGCTCTTTCAGAAGGTCTACCCGTGTCCCACTTGAAAACCTGGATCCAAATTTGGTGAACAATGGCTCTGTAAAATGTTACGTGTGTCAATGGGTTTGTGCTCCCCACACCTTTCCTTTCCACGTGTTTACATCCCCTGCATGTCTGTACAACACTAGCAAATGCAATTCCTACTCTGCTGTTACAAACAGCTACCCAAACCCATGGAGAGCAGAGAACCACGCCATCCAGGTTAGGTTCTGTGTTTGAGATGGTAGCTGTTTTTGGGATGGTCCATACATCTATAACCTGATAATCTGTTGATTCTCAGCATCTCTGAAAGACAACTCTTACAGTTCTGAAGCTGGGTTCTCAGACACATCAGCACCTAAACACTGTGAGCAGCTCCGGAAAGAAAGAAAAAAAATCCTCGAATCTTTCCACCCTCCATAGCCCCCACTCATTGGTGCAAAGCCCTTTAACAGAATTGTTTAGACCACATAACACCCACAAGTCGCAATTTATGAAGTTTGTCAGTCTAATCACTGCAGACTTTTTCAGAGTAGATCCCCAGAGTAACAATTATTTTCTGCTTTACTGACTCAGGGAATTTCATTCTAGTTTTTCTCCCCTTACCTCCCATCCACCCTTTTATTTCTATTCCACATTTCTTCATTCTCTCTTGCACATATTGTGCCTTCTGTGGCCAAAAAAAGCCTGCAGCTATAGTATTTCCCCATGTTGCTAGTGGAAACTGCAACAGCCTGCATAATTTGTCCCCTCAAATGCAGATCTGCCCTAAACCTTCCTGTTTATTTGTTTGGCCATGCTGCTGAGCTTGGAGTTGTTCAGTAAAACTTGGAGCTGTGAATCATTATCAGGAGGTAAAACTTGGAGCTGTGAATCATTATCAGGAGCTTTTGGGTTTTCAGTGAATCCCTGTGAAATAGAGAATAGAGACTGCAAGTTTTACGTGCTTATTGTCACTGCAGCAGTTGCACAAGCCGTGTGACATGAGCAGAGCTCAGCTCTGTGTCCGGCCACAAGCTCTGTGCTATAAAGGCACAAAAATCATTGCAGCAAATGGGATTTTAAAACATAACGGGAGAAATCTTGGATTTTCTTTCTCCTCCCTCATTTCATTTTTGAAGGGAATTTTTAAGTCAGCTTTATATAAAAGCTTTACACACACACACAGCTGAAAAGCAGAGTTCCACAACATATTTCATCATTTTATTCTATGCCATTCAGCCTCTTCCCCAAAGAGCAAGTTTAGTTTAGGAGTGCCTCAGCACCTCTCAGCAAGGGGACCAAGAAAGCCAGTGAGGGGCTCCCATATGCCCTTTTTGTTCCACACGAAGCCAACCTCCAGCTGAACGCAGGCCCTTCCAGCCTGGGAAAACCCGGGAACTGCTTCAGCTGTGAGGGCCGGCCGAGCTAACAGAGCGCCTCAGGTGCACGGCCCGGGCCCTGCCCTCCCCTCCCCTCCCGCCGGCCCCCCAGGCTCCCCGCCGGCCCACCCGCGTCCCCAGCGTCCCCTGTGGCCTCAGG
>VYZQ01009078.1:6682-57850 GCA_013400655.1 Mystacornis crossleyi
AGGCCAAATGTCAGCATTGCTCTGCCTCCTTTAGGCCCTTCCCTTGAGGCTGGATGAGTCACTGCTAACCCCACACTGAGGTTGCTGTCACAGAAAGTGTGACAGCATTCTGTCTGTCACAGAAAGGCAAGAATCCTGCCTTTCAAATGGGTTAGGCAGAGGACCTATATGAGAAACCATTCACTCAGATTGCCTTTGGTGAACTGCTGAACCCTTTTAAAACTGGTCTAAAATAGTGGAGTATGCACTGAGTCAGTGGAGTTACTTCAAAGAATGAATCTGTCTTACTATCTACATTTTTTTCTTCCAAAGATATGCACTGATATTTGAATGTCAGTAACGCACAAAGTAATGCTGATGCCTTTTTAAATGTCATGGGTTGACTCAATACATTGATAGATGGACATTTCAGGTTCAGTGCCTCCATGGGGCTGTTCCACCATGGTCCCTTCAGTTATATTAATAAAGTTATGTGGGACCCTGCAGTAAAAAAGATCAGGAAACCTTTCTGCAGGGATAATGATTCCCTCTCCCATATTTCCTGTGGGTTAGGTGTGGATCCAGTTTGCAAAATGGTTTCAGTTATTGGTAATTCCAGACACTGTTTTGTCTCTGCAGGTGCAAGGATATCTTATCCAGATCCTCGCTGACGAGTCACTTTCCCCCGAAGTTCGGATGATGGCTTGTGCTGTTATCTTTGAGACAAGGCCTGCCCTTCCCTTAATAACAACCATTGCCAATGTGGCCATGAAGGAGAGCAATTTGCAAGTGGCCAGTTTTGTGTATTCCCACATGAAGGCTTTGTCCAAGAGCAGATTGCCGTACACATACAACATGTGAGTAGAGACAGAACAAAGCAGGTGCCCTTCTGCAAATAATGATCTTCTGCATGTGCTGACAACTGAAGTCAGTTTATTTACTGACAGGGTGCAGCTTATTTCTGTATACTATTACCTTTCTCATTTTGTTTAGATCTTCAGCTTGCAATATTGCCCTTAAGCTGCTGGCCCCCAAATTGGACAGGCTGAGCTATCGCTACAGCAAGGTCATACGTATTAGTGGTTACTTTGGTGAGTAAGTGCTTCAGTGATCAGCAAACTTTCACTTCAGAACTCCATTCTTGAAATATTAAGTCCTTTAGAGAAATATGGCATTCTTTGTTTCAGTGAGAAATCTATTAAATGTGAGACTCACATGTTTAGAGAAGCCATTTAATAATTTCTGCCTAAACTGTTAGCTTTTATGTAATGATATATCTTACAGTTGGCAGTGGAAAAAGCTGCAAAAAGATGATCTTGAATGATAAGCAGAATGGTTAGAAAAAAGGTGTCTCTTGTTTCCTTCTGCCATAGATAACTATAAAGTTGGTGCTGCTGGAGATGTCTTTGTTATGAACAGCCCAGGAACGATGTTCCCATCAGCAATAATTTCCAAGCTGATGGCATATTCTGCAGGGTCAGTGGCTGATTTGGTGGAGGTAAATATTTATCTAAGTCAATAATAAATCAAATTAAAATCAAAACTGCTCACTATGTTTCCTCTCTGTAAGCATGTTTCAGACTGCTCCTTCTCACGCTGTTTTGGTAGGCTGGTGTCCGCGTGGAAGGCCTCACAGATGTCATCATGAAACGAAATATCCCGTTTGCTGAATATTCCACATACAAAAAGATAAAGGAGATTGGAAAAGCTGTAGGTATTTTCAGTAATACAGCGTGTGGGTTATGTGAAGGGGCATTTAGTGATGCTTCTCACTCTAGGTAAGCCCTGTCTCAGGAGGTAAACTCCTCTGCTGGGAGTCAGCTCAGGTATTTTTGTGAAGGACAGACATGCAGTGGGGATTGCAGGGGACAGCTGCCATGGCTGCAGTAGCTTCTGCCAGTTGTTGCTCTGGCTCTGCCTGCTCCTCACCTCAGAGATAGCTGCGGGAGGAGCACGGGAGGCAACGGGAGTGGCAGGCATTGCAGCATGGTGTGTCACATGCCTGGCAGGCTTCCTACTCCCTCCCTTCATCTGTCTCACCTAATTTACAAGCATATGCCTTTTCCTTCAGGAGAAAAGATTATTTTTTTGACGTGCTTTCAAACTCAGCATAGTGGTACTAACAGCCCAGACCCGGTGTGTGAATCTTATTGTATTGGAACACCAAACATTTGTGGGCATCTGAGTGGTGGAAGAAAGTCTGCATTAGTCATGCTATTACAACTGGAAATTTTGCAAAGGAGAAGGGCAGCTTGGCCAGTGTTGGGTTTAGTCACCTGGATGAATTATCATTTGTGAAGTGTTGAATTAAGAAACTTTGCTTGTTTCTTTATCTGTTTTCCAGCTGCTGGGATGGAAGGAGCTGCCAACAGAAATACCCCTGATATCAGCCCACTTTAAAGTCTTTGGCCAAGAGCTGGCCTACCTCAACATCAATAAGGAAGTCCTACAACAGGCTGTGAAGGTACCAGGAATCCCTACTTTTCTTTGCAATATTGGACCATGTTACACTTTCATATCCCAACCTCCTGGATCTCTGTTTTCTTGCAGACTGTTCTAGAACCTGCTGACAGGAGCACAGTGCTGAAGAGACTGGCTGGCCAACTGCGCAGTGGCATTGCAGGACAATGGACACAGCCGGTGTGGCTGGGAGAGCTGCGATACATCGTCCCCACGTGCACGGGTCTGCCCCTGGAATACAGCTCCTACATCACTGCTCTGGCCCGGGCTGCAGTCAGTGGTGAGCTGGGAAGTGGGAGATCGGCTGTGCAAGCTCTGAGCAGGGGATAAGAGGGACAGGGGCTGAGGGAGGGTGGAGAAAGAAGTGGAAAGCCAGGAAATAAAAAACTAGTTTTTGCATTGGAGAGTGGGGCAGTGAAGATGTTTGAAGAGAAGCTGGATACACTGATTTGTGCATTGTCTTTGAATGGACTGAAGACAGAAAAGGTGAGATGAGAACCTGGGTAGCCAGAGAGAGAGAAGTCAAAATATTCAAGGCCAGAAAAACCCAAGAGCTGCCTGAGGAGCTGATGCAGACATGGGCAGAAGGGAGTGACTCCTGAGAGATGCACACACAAGCTAAGCAGGATTCAATGGTGATTTAAACAGAGAAGAAAATAGAAGACAATAAAAAGAGAACTGTTAGTAAAGTTAAGAAGGCAGGAAGAGAAGAGGGCCTGTGAAAAGAGATGGGAGTTCTATTTTAAAAGAGTAAGTATGCAAGTGCTCATCCTCATCAAGAAGTTAATTCAGTGATCACACTCTGTGCTGTGCAGCGGACTTAAATTAGGCAAAATTGACCCTTGTATCTGCTGACACCACATAAGGAATGAAGGGTGATGTATGTGTACTTGTGCTCTCCCACGTATCCACTCTTTGCTGTTCTTGGTTTTTGGGTTTTTAGTTTGCTTTAATAACATCTTTGCAGCTCTGCCCCTTCTGTGTGTTTTCTGTGTATTTTTAATATATATATATTTTTAAAATAACATCCTGGTAGCCAAGTTTGAAAGGTATGAATTGGATGGATGGGCTACAAAATGAGTGAAGATTGTCTGGACTGCTGATCTCCAAGGGTAGTCAACAGCTGAAAATATAATTGGTGACTTGTTACGAGAAACATTCCTCTGCCACTGGCACTTGTTCATTGCCTTTTTAAAAAACTTGGGCTTTGGAAAAGAAGGCATCCTCAGCAAATCTGTGTCAATATTGACACTGAGTTGGTGGGAGCAGTTGCTGCCACTGACAGGCAGCCCGACACGCAGGAGAGGATGGCCTGACAGAAGTGTGGTGAAATTTGATACAGGCAATGCAAAGTCCTTCACCTGGGATGGAGTAACCCATGCAAGGGTACATCACCCAGACAGACAGCAGTTTTGCAGGAAGGCCAGGACAAGCTGGTACGATAAACCAGCAGTGTGCTCATGTGATGATGAAAGCCAACTGCGTCATGGGCTGCAGAAGCAAGAGCAGAGCCAGTTATTTGGTGGCATTGTTATGACAATGATTTCCTTCTCTATTTAGCACATTTGCAGCTGCATCTGGAGTACAGTGTCCGGTTTTGGGTCCACAGTACAAGAAAGATGTTCACACTTGATGTGAGGAAAGATTGGAGTGCAGAGGTTGTTTAGCCTGGTTCCATTCATTTACTCTGTCTTCTGACTCCCCATGTTTCTGAAATTTTAATGTTACACTCATTATAAAACTTTCAATTTGAGTCAGCTCTTCATTTTCATAGTATGTTTTTATTTCCATTTTCGATATGTTGCAGCAGAACCTTTGCCTACAGAACAAGCTTCCTGTGTATTTTCAGTATTCTTCAGAATCATAAAAGGTCTCATGTACCCCAAAGCCTGTCTTGTTTTCCAGCCATATCTGGTGTACTAACAAAAATACTACCTCCTGCTGAAAACTGTTTTTGCTTATGTTTGACTCCTTTAATTTTTACCATGTTTAAATATTGTTCTTGCATTTGCAGTTGATGGAAAGATAACTCCCCCTTTAACTGGAGATTTCAGACTTTCACAGTTGCTTGAATCCACTGTGCAGATTCATTCTGACATAAACCCCAGGTACGGCAGGTTTCTAAGGCTTTACGTATGAAGGAGGTTTTTAAGAGAAGGCAGAACCACATGGATAAAAAGAGCACCTTTCTTACACCTGACTGCTGCACTCTGTTTCAGTTTATACATACAGAAATTTGCAACAATGGGTGTCAACACAGAATACTTCCAACAAGCTGTGGAAATTCAAGGCAAGGTCCTGACAAGAGTGCCAATGAAGTTTGACGCCAAGATAGACATGAAACTGAAAAATATTAAGATTGAAACAAATCCATGCCATGAAGAAACTGAGATAGTGGTTGGAAGGTACAGCACCATTACTTCAGAATATTACATATTGCTGAAACCTGACAAAGCTTACTATTGACCGACCTCCCACAGAGGTTTCCAGATAGGCAGAGTGACTCTTCAGCATGCAGCAGAACCTTTGGGATAAAGCATGAGGAAGAAAAATACAGTAGCTAAAAATAAAAAGATACCTAAACTATTTAGCAGTGTCATTTTTTAATTAAGTTGTTTATTTTTTGTGTTCTTAATACTTTATATTATTTTATTGTCTTTTAAGGATTTTGATTTTTTTGTTTGAAGGAATATTTTTACTGTTTTGGAAATTTTGTTTAAATTCATCCAGATTTTGAAAACTTCCTGTGATATAAGGAAATTTATATTTGCCATGAACTCTCATTTGTTTTCAATAATATTTATATTTCTAAATTCAGACACAATCCCTGTGTTCAAATATCGTATCTCTGTGCTGCCACATGATACTGACAGGGACGTATTTCATTTAATCCAAAGATGAAGGGTCAGAATAATTCACCATTTTTTTTTTGCACATATCTCAACAGGCATAAAGCTTTTGCTGTATCAAGAAATTTAGGAGAGCTAGGCATTGAAAAGAGAACCTCAATTCTGCCAGGAGATGCTTCATCAAATATTGTGGAAGAACCTTTCAAACCATCAGATAGAACTTCTGGTGAAGATTTCACAAAGGTAACCTATTTCTTTTTGCTTATATAGTAATATTTACCCTCTCTGTAATGGATGTCTGTAGTTTTACTCTTGCCTATGACACACTCCTAGTGGTATTCACATATTCATCTCTAACGCAGCAAGAAGCTGACAGCACATCAAGGAAACATGCCTATAGCTCTCAAGAGGGTCTTCGCCACGTCACGGGAAGAAAAACTCACAAACGAGACATTTGCGTCAAACTGCATCATCTTGGGTGTCAGCTCTGCTTTTCCAGAAAGTCACGAGATGCCAGTTTCCTAAAAAATACGTATTTGCACAGGCTCATTGGAGAACATGAAGCTAAAATAGTCTTGATCCCAGGTAAAATACTGAGCATCTTAGGCTTGGCAGTGCTATTTGAAGCGGTATAACCTTCTAATGTGTGCAATTGGTGTGTAGTTGAAACAGATGCTGATATTGACAAAATTCAGCTGGAGATTCAGGCAGGATCCAGAGCAGCTTCCAAAATAATTCATGAAGTAAACTCGGACTCTGAGGAAGAGGGTGAATCATCTCTGTATGAGGACATTCAAGCTAAACTGAAGAAGATTCTAGGCATTGAAAATGTGTTCAAGGCAAGTGACTTCAAGCGTGGCAGTGGGGAACATTTTCCCCTAAATGAGGGCAAGAATTTGAAGTTCAGTATGGAAAGCTGGCATGGCAAAGAAGGGATGGGACTGGTTTGAAAGGTGCCAGTGCCCCATGCTGAGGGATTGCTTCTATGGGGTGCATCCAGCAAGATGGTCTGTGCTGGGCTGGATTTCAGCTGGGCAGAGTGGATCTGAAGGAATTCTGCAGCTTCTGCAGTGAGTGAATCAGAGCGGGGGTTTTTTCTTGAAAGGTTGATGTGAGAACCCAGCCTTGTCTGACACCCACAGAAGTTTTACTTTGTAAAAACAGGACCAGATGTATTCTTTCTTTTGCACCTCTTGGACTGTTTTTGCAGGTTGCAAATAAAACACGACACCAGAAGAAACGACCCTCAAAGAAAGAAAACACTGTGCTAACAGAGCTTGGGGCAGACCCCAATATTAAACATCCCTCCAGCTCATCTTCTGCCTCCTCAGCTGTCTCCTCTTCCTCATCATCTGCTGTTTCTCCTCATCGTAAAGAGGCTGGTGATGAAGATGAGAATGATCAAGAAAAGCAAGCGAGAAACAAAGATGCAAGCAGCAAGAGCAGCAGCAGTAGTGGCAGAAGCAACAAGAGCAGTAGCAGCAGCAGTAGCAGTGGCCCAAGTAGCAAGAGCAGCAGCAGTAGTGGCACAAGTAGCAAGAGCAGTAGCAGCAGTAGTAGTAGTAGTAGCAGCAGTGGCAGGAGCAGCAGTGGGAGCAGCAGTGGGAGCAGCAGTGGGAGCAGCAGTGGGAGCAGTAGAAGCAGCAGTGGGAGCAGCAGCAGTAGAAGCAGCAGTGGGAGCAGCAGCAGCAGTAGCAGGAAGTCATCGAGTCATCATAGTCATGGGCATCAGTCGAAGTATGTCAATGGCAGCAGCAGCAGCAGTGAGTCACTGAGCCACCATAGCCATGAACATCATTCAGGACATCTGCGAGGTGGCAGCAGCGCATATTCCAAAATATGGGTAATTTTGTCAGTAAATTGACTCATGCTGCTAATCTTTGTGAATCATGTTCCTGATGGTGGCTGGCCTTGCTTGACAATTCAGGGCATTATGAGTTGACCAGTAAATTTTAGCAACATAAAATTGCAAAATTTATTCTACAAACACACCTGCAATCATTGGCACAGATGTCTACTTCATCTCAAAACTTTCCACTTGTTTGTTGAAACTTTTGTTACTGACAGGAAATGGGGTTTTTTGGCAAATTACTGCCCATAAACATTGCATATTTCTGTCTTAATTTTGTGGTAGAAACATTAATGCTTTATATAAACTACTTCATCTTGCATTATGTGCTTGTGACTAAGCATACAGAACTATGTATGAATTATAATTCATAAATTTCTTATTTAATTCCCAGAGCTTAGATTTCCATATAATTGCAGCATTTCTTTTCATCTGAGACTTCTAATCTCCTTGTTTTTGTCATTTTCAAAGGAAGCTCATGAGATTTACCAGTACCGCTTTAAATCAGCACATAGACAAGAGGTGAGTTTTTCTTTCCTCAGTAAAAGAAGTATGGAATCAGTCAAGAGTCAAATGGAGACTTTAAAGGCAACTTGTCATCTTTGTTGAGGAAAATTACAATACTGATAACATTAGAACCGTTCCGGTTCTTCTGAGATGTGTAAAGACAGAGAGCTATGGTCATTTTTGTGCTGTGCACATGAAGCCACTTGTGGCTCTGCAAAGGAGATGCAAAGCCTCTGCCAAAGCAATGAAAAAGACTGGAGCTGCACACTTTGGAGGAACCATCAGAAGCTTGGTTCATGTGACTGGCTTTGATCACTTGATTTCTCATGTTGGAATCACTGAAGGTACACAACGAGGATAGTGATGTGGACAAACGTGGGAGGATACCTTATAGTATTTTGGTTGAGCAGATTCTTAGTAGGGCATGAGCCAGCAGAGCAGTGTGCTTGATATCAGTGTTCCTCAAAAAGTAACATTTCAGCAGCGTGTGTCCATTCAGATGCTCCTTTCCATTCAGTTTATCCTCCAGTTGATCACGTCAGTGCAGAATTTCTGGTCTTTCGTATTGAAGTGAGAAGCTGATTTAATTTGACTTGCTCTGGTCCACTGTTTTTTCATACAGGGAATTCTCATCCAGACACGGTCCTTATGGACTGTGAGGAGTCAGATGTGTTTGGGCAAACAAGATTTTTCTGAGTTAGATCCTACGTCCTAAGCAGGACAAAGCCTATTGCAAGTCATTGAGGTGCTCAGGGTTGGAACACAGGCCTAGCAACTCCAAGTGCCATGAGAGAGAGTATTGCTCAGCACTGCCTCATGCAGTTTCTTCAAGCACTGTTACGCTTAAGTTACCGTCTTAAGCATGTTGTAGTTTGTTTTAGTTTTGGTTTTTTTTTTTTGCAGTTCCCAAAAACAAAACTCGCGGATGACCAAACTAGCAGCTCGCATTCCTCTGCCAGATCCAGTCGTGCCTCATCTCGAGCTTCATGGGTTAGTTGCATCATTTTTAGGGGGTTTTGACAGCTTGGAATGATGGCAGAGTGGCTGGGCATTCACAGTAATTGTATAGTTAGGGTAATGGGAAGGGAGAAATGCCAACCTCTCGAGTCTCAGGTATCAGTCAAGACATGCACCGTAGTTCCCACATGCTCTTTCCTCTGCAGCAAGGATCCTTCTTACTTGCAACACAACCCTTCCCTCATGGGAATCCCACCCAACAGATCCCTGCAGAGACTGATCTTGCGACCTCTGCAGCCTGGGGGGAGGTTGAGGTGCTGCAGTGCCAGTGCGAGAACATTGGCAGTGGCAGCCGAGGCTCGAAGCAGCCTCAGAAAAAGGCATGTTCCAGAGGGGACATGGAGTACCTGGGCTCCTCACCACCACCCAGCTGGATGTGTGCAGGCTTGAGAATGATGGAGTGAAGATACTGGAGGTCATAGTGCACTTAGGGCTGTGCTCCAGCAGAAGCGTTTCTTGATGTTGAAGAAAATGTCCTGGATTATATTCTGTGCTGGGTTGCTGTGCAAACACAAAACCTGACTGCCCCACAGAACTCCCAGCTGAAGTGTGAGGAAAAAGCCAACACAAGACCCAGACAGATAAACAAGAGGAGACGAGCTGGGGGATGTTAGTGCTGTGGGAATGAGTGATGCATACAACTGACAGCTGCTGTTGTTCAGACTGAACCACTTTCTTTTATTCATAGGCTGGATACCAACAATGAAGCCCAAATCATATAGTCATTACTGTATTTTAATTATGTGAATATTTCCATGGTATCAGCTGTAGCTCAGGAAATGGCACAAATTTTGGCTCATATAAACACAGTGATAAAATCCATCTGGCATGCAGAGGCATGTGCATATTAAAGACATATGCACGAGGTTTTAGAGGCATGTCTATATGTGTGACACATACACTGGTATATATTTGTGGTTCAGTTGTTTATTTTTCATTTATCCATCTGGATCTTGCATCTAAAATGTTCCATGGTTACTCTTCTATAATTATATGCTTTGCATACTTTGTCCCCCTTCTTCTTAGCCGAAGTTTTTGGGAGATGTTAAAACACCAGTATTAGCTGTTTTTCTTCATGGTATCCGTGATGATAAGAAGATAGGAGGCCTCCAGCTCGTGGTATATGCTGATATTGACTCTGTCAGGCCCCGGATGCAAGTATTTGTGTCAAACCTCACAGATTCAAGGAAGTGGAAGCTCTGTGCTGATGCTTCAGTCCTCAATGCTCACAAGGCAGTGGTAAGGCTCAAAACTAGCTTGTACAGCAATATATGGATCACTGGAAAACCGTGCTCCGGGCATTAAAAAATGGACAATTTATCCCTGCATTACAGGCTTACCTGAAATGGGGACGAAATTGCCAAGACTACAAGATTTCATCTGAGCTGGTAACTGGGCGGTTTGCTGCACACCCTGCTGTACAAGTGAAACTGGAGTGGCCTAAAGTTCCTTCCAGTGTCAAATCCATAGCAGAATGGTAAGGATTTAGTCTTTAGTGATACTTGTTCACAATATTTGTTCCCTGGTCAACAGGGAAAACTCAGCATT
Organism: Mystacornis crossleyi; assembly: GCA_013400655.1. Lineage (NCBI taxonomy): Eukaryota > Metazoa > Chordata > Aves > Passeriformes > Timaliidae > Mystacornis > Mystacornis crossleyi. The sequence goes on from VYZQ01009078.1 coordinate 16,892, forward strand.
CGCACATGAGGTTCTAGTGGCTTAAGTGCTGGCTGATATTTTATTCTCTGATCTATCTAAGTACTGCCTTTGGACATAAAAACTGAGTGAGATTACATCTTATTTTAATGTATATTAGTTCTTTATACTGGACGTAATTACTGAAAACTGAGGAACAGATCCTTCCTTTTGCTGAACACTTGAACAGTAGAGCAGAGAGTGGGTGTGAGGACATAACCAGGGATCCTGAAGACTGTTGTGCTACTTACATGCATACGTGAGACAATCTGGTTGGGATGTGTGCAGCCTTTTGTTTCTTCATCTCACCAGATCTTTCTGATTTGAACTTTTGAAGGTTTTACAAGTTTGTCCCTGGGGCTGCATTTATGCTGGGGTTCTCTGAAAAAATGGACAAGAACCCTTCTCGACAAGCCAGGGTGATCGTGGCTTTAACTTCTCCAAGGACATGTGATGTTGTTATCAAGCTTCCTGATGTAATTATGAAATATTTTTATCACTCTTCTATTTTTTATCTAGTAGAAAAGTGTGACTGTTTAATTATAATGGGCCAATTCTGAGAAAGAAAAATTAAGTTACTATCAGTTTGGGTGCAAATGATGAAAACTACTTTTATTTATTTCCAACCATTTAATATTTCATAAAAGGACATTTATATAGTGGTTTTCATAGAGAGAGAGGTGGGTACTCATAAGGGCATGAGTTTCCATCTGTAGTATCTCCATAAGTGATGACCTCATCACTTTTGAAAGACAGTAATTAATTCTCTCTGAAATAATACTTGAATGATTTCTCTCACGCTGTGAGAGAAAACTGAGCAAAAGCAAAAATCTCATGGACAATGAGTCGGATGAGTTGTGTTCACATAAAATCTTTTCAACAGAAGTAGAAGAAATAGGGAAAAAATCTTAGCTGTTTGCTGGCACAGGTGCATTTTGAATGTGCTTTAAAATTCCTTTTCAGATTACCCTCTATGAAAAAGCCATGAGGCTTCCCCTGTCACTTCCTGTAGGTCCAAGGATACCAGCTTCAGAGCTGCAGCCTCCCATCTGGAATGTCTTTGCTGAAGCCCCTTCTGCAGTGCTCGCAAATTTGAAAGGTCAGAGTCTAATGGGGTTCAGCAGCATGACAACCTCAGTCTCACTGTTTACTTGGACACCTTCTGAATTTTGCTGGCACTGTTTATCTCCAGTTAATTAGGAAATGTTCTGTAATAATGTGAGGATGGTTCAGCTGGGAGAAAATATTGTGCATATAGTGTAGAAATCATCAGCATTTCAGGGATCAAGTTACCAATTATCTGAAGTGATAACATTTAAAATTTCTGGCAATTATTTTTAGTTAGAGGAACATATTTTATATGCCTTTTTAAGAATTTATGGGTGCTTAGTAGCCAAAAGTCCCTGTAAACCATATGAAAGTATCACAGAGTGGAAAAATACAAAGCCAAAATAATATGGCACTAAAAATAAACCACACCATTTAATGGCTTTCTCTCATGGAAAAGCAAATACTCAGTGGCATTTTTTTTTAACCAGCTCAATGCTCAGTTTCTTACAACAAGATCACAACCTTTAATGAAGTTCAGTTTAACTACACAATGCCAGCAAACTGCTACCACATCTTGGCTCAGGATTGCAGCTCTGATCTTAAGTTCCTGGTGATGATGAAGAATGCAGAAGAAGCTGTGAACCTGAAAGCAATCAACATCAAGCTTGGCAATCAGTAAGTAACTTCTGCCAGATGCTGTGAGCATGAGGGACCTCGTTGTCCACATTTAGCATGAGAGGAGCTCTGATCTGAGCTTTCCTGCCATGGTTAGCAGCCCGTAGGGTTTCAGCACGCCCGTTATTTATTTTCCATGCATATTGAATGTGATGCTGATGCTCTTATCCTGCATCTCAGGTGACAAGAATACCCCTGATGTAATTTAAGCATTCGAAATGAGCTTGTGCTCTGACCAGTAATATTTAGTGAGCAGGAAAATGCCTATTTGATTGTATGTGTGTGAATGTGGCCCAGCCAGGGTGTGAACACTCTTGTCCTTGACAGTGAAGTCGATATGCGCCCTGTGAACGGACGGGTGAAGCTGCTGGTGGATGGGGCTGAGAGCCCAACAAATGTTTCATTTACATCTTCTGGTAAGTGATGCAGCATATGTTGTTTAATTTTCACATATGTTTTAGGAGAAAGAAGGAAAGAGAAGGAATCTGTGAAGGAGATTTGATCAGTCTGTATTCAATAAGTGTCTCTTTGGTTTTAAGGTAATATTTAAGAACATGTATTTTACTCACTTGCACTGGAACATTTAGAAAGATTGATTAGAGTGCGAAGCTCTTGAAGTAGCCTAAATAAGCAAGATATAATCAACATGAAGTTGACTCCTTTTTGTACATTACTACTATAGTTCCAAATGGGAGAAGTGTTTTGGTTATGCTATCAAATTTTGCTTGATTAAAACTTCTTGAAGTAGAGCTTTTCTAAAATTCACCACACGTGACTTGTATATCGATGTATTTCCCGATTTCATTTGTAGGTATAAATCTGGCTTGCATTCTGCTAGGGATAGGTATGGAGAACTGGTGGAAAAACCTGCTTGATTCTCTGAAAACAGGAATTGTTTCTTTCTGTACAGGAAGACCTTGTTTCATCCTGTGCAGTGTAGTCAGGGGCTATGTACAGTGTGGGTATTCTGACTGAAGAGCTGCAATATATGAATTGGGATAAATCTTGCTGAAATTGGGTTAGCATGTACCAGTGCTGAGCTCTGTCCTATTTGTTTCATACTTCGAAAGTGATAATTAGGCTAGAAATGGCTCCAGTGACAGTCAGGGTGTTCCTCATATTTCCATATTCCCATACAGTGTACTCAGAGCCTTGTCAATCTGCACAGATACTACAGACAGCTCAGTAATAATTTCTAGACATAAATGTGAATATGTTAATAACACAAAGAAAAATGAATAAATCTGTGATCATTAACATTGACTTCCAACCTTTTGCAAACACCTAGTTTTTATGTATGTACATTTCTATGCTGCTTTGTTCTGTGTTTTGTTTCTTGAGTAGGGTAACTGAGGAATTTTGAAGAAAAGAACTTTTCAGAAACATGACAGTTTCCCTTTTCTTGCTTAAACAAGCTAGGTTTGGTCTGGTTTTGTTTTGTTTTTTCTTCTAGGTGCTTCTTTGTGGATCCACAGTGAAAATCAAGGGCTTGTACTTCTCGCCTCAGCCTATGGCATTGATAAATTGTACTTTGATGGATACACATTCAGGGTATCATTCTTCCTCTTCATAAGATTGGGCCTTAAGAAATTCCCGTAGGATTCCCTTAAATACGTGTGTATGAGTGCAGGAGTGTACAGTGGCAAAGGGAAGCGCGTGCAGGGCAGCCTCAAAGGGAAGATGATGCTACAGGATTGCACAATTCTGCTCTTTATTTCTGAGTGTGAGAGATGAGAACCTTTGATCAACAAAAGTACATTGTTCTTGCAGTACAGGTGTGTGTTGGGTAGCAGGTCTGTGAGTGTACACACGCTGAGTCAGCAGTGCCTTTGCAAGAAAAATGAGTTTTCAGCTCCTGACCACTGTTCTTACAGCTGTACAGTTCTTCAAAACAGCAAAAATGCAGCCATTCTTTTTAGATAAATGAGTAGTTTAAAGTCTGCACTAAAATTAATATGAAGCTGGAACATAAGAGGTCAATAAACTGTACAGTGTCTGTCTCCTGTACTATCAAAACAACCACCAGAAAAAAGCTCTAGCATATTAATAGTCCAGAGCATTAACAGCTTAACATCCTAGACTGGCACAGTAGGTTGCAAAGACTGTAGCAGTTATAGATGCTGCAGCCCCCCAGGAGTTTGGCATCTCTGTCAGACCCTTTTGAATTCTTTGAAATCAAAGAGATCTTAAATGTTTGTGCAATACCTTACGCTGAAAGGAACCTGCATAGCAAAATTGTGCTCCACAGGTATTACTTTTTTAAAATTGAAATACTTCTCACTTCTTTTTCCTCCAAGATTCAAGTTGCTTTATGGATGGCAGGGAAAATGTGTGGACTGTGTGGAAAATATGATGCAGAATGTGAACAGGAATATCGGATGCCCAATGGATATGTAGCTAAAGATGCAGTGAGCTTTGGGCATTCTTGGATTTTGGAAGAAAAGCCTTGTAGAGGAGGTATGCAAGCTCTAATAAATTTAATATAATATTACTGCAGTTGTTCAGAAAATATAGAATCTGTTCAGAAAATTTTAAATCTGTACATATTTTGGAAATAAAATAATATTAGAAGATTCATTATTAAGCTATATATTAAGTATTAAAATTACTTACAAGTTGAGAAAGAAATAAGAAATCACAGGTTAAACAAGCCAGAATATACAACTTAGTTGAACTTCAAAAACCAAGATGAATCAAAATCTTTGTTTCAGTTTTGAAGTATTTTAGAAGATCTGAAAGAGGATAAAATTCACATGGAATGCTTTGATTTAAGTAAAACAGCATTTTCCAGACATCAATTTTCAGCAATCGGCCCATCAAAAAATCAGATGGGGATTATTAGTTATTACCATGGCTGACCACCTGGTTTTTAAACCTGTGCAACCTGTCAAGCAAAGCATTCAAGTACATGGGCAGTTCCAGGGACTTAATTACATGGTTGAAATAAAAAAGCTGCATTTTAAGCCTTTCAGCAGATTAGGATCTTATGGTGTGCTGGTAATCTCAGCTGAGGTTATGATGCAACCTCACACCACTCCTCCAGTGCTCAAGGAGAACGGGCATGTTGTGTGTATAGAGACTTGTCCTGTGGGAAGGACGTCCTCAGTCCCTGCAGGCGGCTTGTACATGTCTAACTCTGTATTAGCTGTTATTCTTCCATGTTTTTGTCACAAATTCTGGGCAACAAACTTGCTTTAGGTGTATATGGAGCCCACATACCCATAGACAATAATATTCCCGTGCCTGGTAGTGACCACATTCTGTTTCCTTTTAACATACGATTGAAACTGCTGAAATTTGAAGATATAAAACTTATAGCTAGGAATAAATTGTGGTCTGTTTAGCTTCTCACTTGTAACTGTGTCCTGGGAATCCAAAATGAGATTGATATTACTTGCTGGCAGCAATGGCTGTTGCTGTCTATCTGCACCAGTTCAGTGTCTGGATGACATTGGTAATAATGCAATTATTTAGGGATTAATTTTATTTGATCAGATATCTCACCTTTAGTTCCACTGCTGAATATTCAACATTTTAAAATGTGGTTCGGCAGCTATTCAGTAAGCCAGTTTACTTTGAAAAATGTTGATTAGAAAGTACCTCAGACTATGTTTCTACATCCTGATCTAGAAATAGACCAGTTGCATTTGAAATTAGCTTTCCAGGACTCCATATCTAACAAGCTGATTTGAAAGGTTTATCAGTCAATAAAGCTGCTTCATTTATGATCAAAACACCATTTTCACAGAGGGAAGTTGTTTGCAAATTGGCAGTGTTGGCAGATGGGTCCTTCTGGGGAGATCTGGAGCTTTTGACTGTAAGCACATAAGCTGTCCCCAATGATTGTTGCAGCCTGCAAGCTGCGGCGCTCCTTTGTGAAGCTCGAGAAGACGGTTCAGCTCGCCGGGGTCGAGTCCAAGTGCTATTCCACAGAGCCCGTGCTGCGCTGCATGAAGGGGTGCTCTGCCACCAAGACTACTCCAGTCACTGTTGGCTTCCACTGTCTCCCTGCTGGTAAGTCCAGAGAAATCCTACTGAATAGGAGTTGAGCAAAAGTATAAATAGATTGTGACTTGACCCGGTTATTCCACTTGAAAAATATGAATAATATAACATAGGTATATAGCCATAGGTAGGTGTGGACTTACTGCCCTATTGACTGAAGCCCTTTCCCTGTTTTATGAATAGGCAAACATTCCTTCAGTGAGAGAGATGATTTTCTATAGCACATTTACTTGTTTGCATTGTACTGGAATTTAAAATCTAAACTGAATTCACCTTCATGGTGCTGAGGGCTATCAAGGTAAGGGCAGGATAACCGCACAGTCAACACGGTGATTCAACTGAAAAGCTGTGTACTGCAGCCTGTGGAGATTGAGCCATACATGACCAAGTGCAGCACCCCGAAATGGGGATCCTTGCCTTGCATTTTTTATCTATCACCACCTTTGGATGTGATCCTATTTCACTGAGCTGATTTAGGCACTAGATGGACAGGTGTGGACAGGATTATTGCACACAGGCCCAGTGATATAGGAGGATTTATTTTCTATAGGTATATTGTGATTATAAGAGATTAGATCAAGTAGATATAGATTATATAGAGCACAGAATTGTATCTGTTTTCCAAGTTTTGTTCTTAAAGATTGTAATACCCTTTCCTAAATGTGCCATTAATAAAATTCTGCATGGAAGCAGTAGCTTTCAAGGTAGAACTGGCTTACTAATGAAGTGGGTTTCCTGGAACATCTTTGTGTGACTTAGACAAATTTAAATATGTAAATCAGTGAGGAACAGCCAAGCCTGCTGTAATTAATGAGTAGTGCATGGTAAATTCTGTACCTTGCAGAACTACTTGTGAAGTAAACTGTTTACTCCTAATTTCTTTTTCCCCATCAGATTCAGCTACCAGCCTGACAGACAAGCAGACGAAGTTTGACCAGAAGTCAGAGGATATGCAGGACACTGTTGATGCACACACAGCATGTTCTTGTGAGGACGAAGACTGCAGCGCATGAAGCTGTACATTTGCAGCAGAGAAAAAAACAGAAATACTTTCATGTTTTTATTGTGTGGTGTAAAAAACCTTGTCTTAAGGAATAACAGAGATACTAAATTAAGTACTTGAGGATGTGTGAAATCTTCCCAAGTAATTTAAAGTATTAAACTTTATTATTGTAGAAACTGTTATGATTGCCCATAAATATCTGATTTCTTAATAAATCCATGCATGGAAAAAATTGTGAAGGCTTCCTTTTTTCACTGGTGATGGAAAGAAGAGGTCTGCATAGGTTCTCCTTATCCCCCATTTCTTAGACTTCCTGAGTCTGGGACCATCTTCTGTGTCCCAGGGTCACACTGGGACTTGGGTTGGGTAGCTATGGTATTACTCCTGCTTATCCCCCTACTGCTTCCTTCCCTGGTGCTGGGATCCTGTGCACCTGCAGCAGGAACTGATCACCTCGGTGTGACGCTGCACCCTCTGCAGCAGCCACACAGCTGTGGTGCTTGGCAAGAGCTCTGTGATGGGCCAGAGCTGCTGTAGGGAGAAGCAGGCTCAGGCAGTAAGCCTCAATCTCATGTCCCTGGGCAAGGCTGCTCTGAGGCAGCCAAGAACACATTGAGTTTTTGGTGCACCACATGCAGAAACTGTGGTGAATCAGGGTCTTTGAGCAGGATGGGGTGGGTTACCCAAGCCTACCACCTGCCAAAGGGTCTGAAGCAGAGCCGGACCTCTGCACTTTGGGTGAGATGTCCCAACCTCTGTGCCCAGCAAGAGTCGTCACTGCAGCCATCAACAGGTGGGCTCTGCCTCCTGGCCCCTGCCACAGGTCTGTGTGGGCATGGTCAGGGACGAGCCCATCCGCCCTGAGCACTGGAGCTCAAAGGATTCCAGCAGATCTGGAAGGCATTTTCTGCTTGCCCTTAAGGCTGTGTTTGCAGGCTGAGTATGCACGCTGGGTGAATGGGATTTTGAAAACACATGAGAACATTCTGTAAAAAGCGTGTTGTTTTGCTTTTCAGCAGCTTTTGCACCTTCAGTAGATGCATATACCTGAGTTTTCTTGTTTGGATATCATTTCAGAAAGGTAAAGTCCTGAGTACCAAAAGAAATATGTTTGAAAAGTCTAAATATACCATTCTATGCAGTTTAAATGCTGCCATGGTAACCTGCACTGCAGAGTGATGGGGAGTTGGCAGCAGCAGTAAAGCCATGAGCTGGTGGGTTTGCTGCTTGCCTGGAACTCACATGTAGCAGTGATGGAAAGCACAGACTTTTCACGTAATCTCAGGCTGAAGCCAGCAGAATCCAGGGCTTTATGCAGACCCCAGAGCCCAGCTCCATGGATGATGCTGGCATGAACTCCCAGCCCCAGTGGCGGCAGCCTATGGGGCTCTTCTCTTTCCAGCGTGCTAAGGCTGGAGCACAGTTTTGGGAGAATTTTTGTCTTCCAGCCTCAGCATTCAGGTGTGATGAGCCCAGCAGTACCACCCTGGCAGGAGACCCTGGGTGAGCATCACCCAACCACCAAGGCAGCCAGAGCACCTGTGGGACTGCAGGGGGATGTGGGCTGTAGGTGTCCACCTCATAAAGGCTGTGGGAAGCCCTCATTCAGCCTCTGCTCCTCTCCCCCACTGCCATTGTGGAGGGAGCTGAGCACAGTTCGAGGGAAATGGTGTCCAGGCCAGGTCCTGGGCTCAGAAAAATTGTTTGTCACGCTCACAATTTTCTTAGGTTTGGGGGTTTTTCTTCTCTCTTTTTAATTCAGGTTATGTCCTTCTGAGTAATACTAGTGTAAAAGGGCTGTGAGTATATGGGGCCAAAGGCTGGGAGCTGAAGTTGTTCTTGAGATACTGAAGAAATGACCTAGAAAAAGAGAGGTTTCAGTTTTATAAAGAAATCGCTAAAGACAAAGCCCTCGCCAGAAGGTTTAGGTGACCCTTGAAGCAGAAGAACAGATGACCCTGCCCCGTGGCAGCAGCATGGCTGGGGTGACCAGGGATGCAGCATCTGCTGCCCAAGGAGAGGGATGGGGTTGGATGGGGACAAGATTCTGCAGCCCCAGGCTGCAGTGGGGGCAGTTTTGGGGAGACCCTGCCCTTGCAGCTGGGTGCAGCCTGTATAGCTCCCAGTGAAGACCCTTATTTTGAGGAATGTTGTTTGACCCTTGTTTTGAGGAGTCACTGCTATAGTGAGCTATTTCAGTGATACAGTGTTATAATTTTGAGACTACAAGCATTGTTACTTTTAATATTGCCATCACAGCAGCTCTCTGCTTGTACTGCCACTGACCTCAAGTCCTTGCTGCTTGCAAGCTGGGTTGTTTTTTTGTTTTTTTTTAAACCCAAACATGTTCAGCTGCATATAGCTATGCCATAATAGCTTTTGGGCCTCAAGTACTAATGGCCAGTAGCTGTATACTCAAATCCTTTATGTACATTTACCAAATCTCCAAAGACATAACAAAACTCCCCAGAAAATAACTTGGCTTTCTATCATGTGCTACCAGTTTTATAAGGGAAAGGGTTAAAAAAATCAGGACTTGAATATAGGGCCAGTAACAACATGGTGGAGAATTTCTCATGCTTCAAAAAAATTTTTTTCTGCCCTACAGATGCAATCTTTGATCTAGGAACAAAATCCACTGTTTGTCAGACACTACAAATTGTATCCTAACTGCTAATTATAAAAAACCATCAGATAAATAGCATTACAAAAACTAAGCTCTCTTGGGTAGGAGCCACTGGTCTGTTGATGAGAAACTGAATCCAGTCCCTTCCCACAGTGATCTGGGCAGCAGCAGCTCTGGTTCTCCATCCTTCTCCAGAGGAGAAGGTTGGTAGGTGAACAGTGGCCACACAGTGCCAACGTGAACCCCCCAGTCCTGGGGCTGCCTTAACCCTCCTGGTGCCAGTTCCTAATGGAGCATCTCAGTGTACTGACTGGAGGGAACAGGTGGACTTGGGAACAAGGCCAAACCCTGGAGCCAAGAGCAGCCTGAGAGACCTGTGGGGTTGCCTCCAAAGGGACAGGGAAAATGCCCACTGGTAAGAGAAGGGGCCTGCACCATGGAATGAAGTTGCCACCCCTTGTTGTGTGATGTGAAAAGAGTTTGGGTGACCTGTATGTTGTCCACCTTTGTTAAACCAAGAGGTTTGTGTCTGCAACACCTGTCAGGCTCACCCCTTCCCCCTTGCCAGGCAACCCCCACCAACACCCCTCTGTGGCTAAACACACCAGTGAAAGGGGCTGGCACATCAGCCCTGGAAGAGAAGCCAGGTGAGGGAAGCATGGACGTCAAAGGCATTTAGCCATGGCCTTCATGACAGTGGCGGGAGGTTTGTGTCACTGGGTGAAGTCCCCGTCCCCAGAGAGCAGTGCTGTCCTGACAGCCTGTCCCACTCACAGCAAGGCCGGGGTGGGCACGGTGTCATAGGAGGGCTGCCCGGGGTTTTGCACAATCCTGCTGGGGCACTATCAGTTAGATAAGGTCTGTGTCTTATGGTCAGGTCAGGATAACCTGGACAAAGTCAGCACAGACTGCAATAGCACTGGGTGCTTCCAGGGAGTAAGGATAATTAGTAGTTTTACTTACATAATAATAAATTTTGGCTTTAACTATGTTTTAATACTTTTAAGTACTTGTTTCTAAAGGTACTTTCAAGGCATTCAGTTGCTGAAGTGAGAACAACAGCACTTGTGATTGTTTTGGTTCAGCAAAAATATCCATTGCCCTGATCCCCACCCCCTCTCCCTCAAAGGGTTTGTTGGATGGTTGATAAGAAGTTGATAACTCAACAAAATTCACTGTACCTGTTAATAATTCTTCTATAAAAGCCACAGATTTCCCCCTGTGGGCTTCAGTCACTTTTAGCATGAAGGGACTTGTCCTGGCCCTGGTGTTCGCCCTCGTGGGTAAGTTGAAGCTTTACCAGCACTGCCGAGCTGTGACAGCCACTGTGATCCTGAGCAAATTGCATCTCCTTGGGGCTTTTCAGGGATATTTACAGCTTCATTTGCTGAAGTCCTTTATAGCTTCAGCTGTAAACTATTAGATTTCTGTGCTAAGCTCAGCAGCAGGAGAAAAACCAAGCAAGCAGCAGCTAGTGAGCAGGGCTGGCATGGGCTTGGAGTCCTGGGGGTGTGGGGTGAGCCCCATTACTGGTGGTTTGCCAACCATTAGCACGCTGACTTAATGAATAATACATGAAAGGATCTACAGAAATGTTTTTTTTTCACGAATACTTCTCTTTCCTTCCTCACAGGGGGCCAGAAACAGGACCTCGGTAAGTGGCTCCCTTGCCTTCCCTTACAGCCTTGCCTTGCTCACTGCTTGCACTTGCTTTTTGGCAGTGGTAGCTTCACCTTTCTTTGCTGGGCTGGTCCAAGTAACATCACAACAGTCACAGCCAAGGAGGTGCTTCTGTTATATTTTTTCCTAACAGCGCCTGTTTTTCATATGGGCAAGACCTACCTGTACAGCTACGAGAGTATCATTGTGCATGGGCTCCCTGACAGAAGCCTGGCCATGGCAGGGGTGAGGCTGGCCAGCAAGGTGGAGATCAGCCGTGTGTCTCACACTGACCACCTTCTGCAGGTAAATCACTGTGGGCATAGGAACCCACCTGCTCACCCACCCACATCTGTTCCTACCTCCAGGCTGGCAAAATAAGTGATAAAAAGATGTAGGGCTCATGCAAAAGCTATGGGCTCTACCCACTGCTGGGATGACCCTCTAAGCCCAGTGTCAGCCCATGTGGTTTCCCTCAGGCAGTGATGATTCCCCCATGAGTGCAGAGGTGTGGACATGGGCACTGAGCTCTGCACCCTGTACCCCCAAGACGTGATGGGGAGGGCCAAGGGCACTGCTGAAGGGTCTGCAGCTGCATCCAGAATGCTTTGTATTACAGGCAGGGACCTACAGAGAGCACCACAGGCTTACCCACAGCCTGCTCCAGCTCTGCTGCCATCAGTATCTGAGCCCCCTTGACTAAAGCTACCTTAGGTTCACCTCCATACAAGAATATGGCAGGCAGCTGCATTAAAGAAATGTCCTTAAGATAGTTTTACTAAGGTAACATTAAGCTTGAGTATGAGAATAAGCATTCTAGAATGAAATATCCATGTATGAAAATAAGCATTCTAGAATGAAATATCCATGTTTTTTAACCTGGTCCATAGCCTTATAAAGCTTAGCACTGGAATTCAGATATCATGTGAGAAAGACCCAGCTATCTCCATTATCCCCTTTTTGATATTCTTCACATAGACGTTAATTCAAATGTGAAGAATTCTAATGGTAATGCCTGTGTTTAGCATAATGATATCAGATCTGGAAGCACTCTTACTCATCAAAAAGAGTAAACCAAACACCTTAAAATAGTGGCATGCCACGAAAAACCACAGACAAGGGATTAAGAAGACGGCATGTGGGGCAAAAGCTGTAAGAGGTGCCCTTAGCACTTGCCCTAGGAGTTTTCTCAGTCTGTCATCCCGCACATGTATTAGGGAAACCGTGAGAAGGAATACATATTGTCAAACTTTACAGACTGCTGCAATTGCAGGCTCTGTGTAACCTCGCTGGAGTTGCTACAATGTTAGCAGTTGCAGACAACAGTCTTGAGTAGGATTTAATTTGAGAAAATGTGACAAGAGGCAAGCCACCCTTGCAGCATTGATTATGAATGCCTAAAATAGAGCACTGAGCCCACGCCTTTTCCTGCTGCGCAGGAACATGTACTTTTATGCTCGAGGGTGGGAGGGGTGTGTGTAAGTATGGGACTGGATAGGTCTGTGCATGCAGGCACACACTTCCCACTAGGTAGCAGTCCAGGACTTGTGCACAAGCTTTACAGCCTGGGGAGCTCAGAGGGATGTCAGCTGCTTCCAAAGGTGTGAGCTCCTGCGGTCACCTCTGTTCCCCCGTCAGCTGTGCTATGGCTTTGGAGCTTGGGACATGCTGGACCTGGAGCAGCAGCCAGAATAGTCACTGTGTGTTCAGGCAGGCAGCTTGGGCAATAATGGCTTGGCTGCCTTGCAGACTGAAGGGAGACCTCATTTGTCATCTGTGGGAAAGGAGTGAGTATCCTGTCTGTACTGATTGCTGGTAGCTGGTGTTTCACTCACCCTGCAAGCTTCACCAGACTTGCTGAAATTTTGAATCCTGCTCACATAATCTTATTTTTCTGGCAGAAATCCTTTGTGGAAGTTTGCATTTTCAAGGATGCTTCCTGGGCTGAGCACAGGAGTCCAAGTTGGAAACTGTTTCCTATAATGTTGGACAAGTGACTTTTGTCTTCCCATGGATAAGAAGTGTACAGTTTCTGTAGTATACCACTATTTCAAACTGATGGTGAACAGTGTGATTGATTTCCTATTTTTGTTCACAGATTCGATCACCAAAACTGGAGGAACACAATGGCTTCTGGCCCACTGACCCTTTCATTCCATCTTCGAGGCTCTCAGAAACCATTGCTGCATGTCTCAGCCAGCCCTTTAAGTTTGAATACACTGATGGAAGGGTTGGAAGCATTTTTGCCCCTGAGGACTGTCCTAATCTGTGCACCAACCTAGTGAGAGGGATTCTGAACATGATGCAGATAACCATCAAAAAGTCACAAAATGTGTATGAGCTACAGGAGGTTTGTTTTTTCCATTCTGATTTTACTTTTATTCACATTTTACCATTAAAGATTAAGTTATACTTCCCAGACTGTTTTCTTTGACATTTTTATTGCTGTTTCAAGTGGGAAGTTCATTGTGTTTCACCAATACTTGCAGGCTGGGATTGAAGGCATCTGCCAAACCAGATACATTATCCAGGACAACAGCAAGAATAACCGTGCTACCATTTCCAAAAGCAAGGACCTGACAGATTGCCAGGAGAAAGCTGTGGAGAATCTGGGAATGGCATACATCCGGCCCTGCCCTACCTGCCCCCTGGTATGAGCAGCAAGGAGCCACTGCTGCCCTGCTCAGGCGCGAGCCTCTGCTCAGCCCTCACATTGCACTGATGCTCATAAGTGGTTTGGCTTGTCTGGGATCACCAGCCTGTTCCTGTTTCTGAGTGGGTCTCTTTGCACTTCTAGAAAGAAAGAAACATTAAGGGCACTGTGACGTTCACTTACAAGATGAAGTATGATGACAGCGGGGCATCATTGATGTCCTCTATGTCAGACCAGGTGTACCAGATCTCTCCTTTCAATGAACCCAACGGGGCAGCAGTCATGGAGGCAAGGTAGGCACTGTGCATGTCCTTACATTATCATAGCCAGGAGGAGATGCCTAAAGCATGTTTACTGTTGATCTGTGAGATAACTAGAAGCATCTGGCCTGTGGCTTCCAAGGGCCAAAATACCATACAGCCCTTATGATGCCTATCCCGGATGCCCAGGGTGTTTCAGGTGGCATGTGCCCTACTGTTTAGGCCACCTGAAACATCTGCCCAACCTCTCAGAGACTGTAGCAAACTCTCACAAAGGCTTTTGCAGTCATATTACTTTTCCAGATAATCCTGAGTAATGGATGAAAAGAGAAGAGCATGATTCATTTGCAGTCCCGCTGGGTTGCAGACCCCTCAGTCTGCTCCAGTGCTCTACAAGTCCTGCACAGAGTGTGGTTACAGGCTACTGATGCATTTCCCTCTTTCCCTTGAAGACAAGAGCTGTCTTTGGTTGGTGTTAAAAGGCCTCCCATCAGCGCACCAACATCTCAGCTGCAAAACCAGGGGAGCCTTCGTTATCATTTCTCAGGAGAACTACTCCAGATGCCAATTCCTCTAATAAGGATTAAAAATCTGGATTTACAGGTATTAGAGGCTTACTTTCACACACTTGCATTATTTATAAGGTTAACAGGTCATCACATCATTACTTTAGACACGGATCCTTCCAACTGTCTGTTTGTCCCGCAGTTAACAGAAACGCTGCGGCAATTAGTTCAGAATAATGAGAAAGGAGCCACTAAAGAAGCTTCAGCCAAGTTCTTACAGATGATCCTGCTTTTTCGTGTAGCAACCCTCGATCAAATCGAGTCTTTGTGGCTGCAGTTTGTCAGTGAACTCTCCTACAGGTAACTGTGGCTTCAGCCAGGGTTTCTGATCAGAGGCACACTGACCAACAGGGAGAATGAATCCTCCTCTCCCTGGCAGGCCCTGGTTCCTGAGTGCCATCTGTGCTGCTGGAGCTACTGACACGTTCAGATTCCTGAAGCAAAAAATCCATGATGAGAAGCTGAACATCTGGGAAGCAGCTGCGACTCTTCCTCTTGCCTTCCATTTTGTTACACCAAACAAACAAACCCTGGAAATTGCCTCAGTGAGTACAGATCCTACTTTCTTCCATTTTCCTTCTCACTCTTTTTTAAAGGTGAATTCATAGGATTATAAGTGAAAGATACAACATATTTCCTTCTAAATTTGTAAAATGCAAGGTATTAACAAAAAGGGGGAATGCTTCAGAAAATATTCCCAAACACTTGTTGCCAAAAGTTTGCAATTATATTTGATGTTAAATCCCACAAATTATAAGAAAACTGCTGTTGATTCTTTTTGCCAAATCAGAAGTGAAAAAAAAAAGACAAACTCTAGAAAATATCATTTAACCAGTATCTAAAGTGCATATAGCATTACTGGAGCAAGTCTACTTAATTTTCTTGTAGCTGACTATCTAGCATTTGATTTAATTCCTGAAATTATTTAGAAAAAGCACAAATCAATTTTGTCTATTTCTCAAAGGCATTTATTGATAAATACAGCTCTAATTACTAGAAACAGTAAATAATGATACTTCTTCCTTCTGCAGACTTTTCTGACTTGTCCCCAAATCCAGAAAGTACTGATGCATAGGATAATTGTTTACCTAGGATATGGTAGCATGGTGAATAAATACTGTGCTCAGACTTTACTATGTCCAAATGAACTTCTTCAGGTACGTGACTTTCATTTCTTATAAAAGGTGAAGAAATTTAGAAATGTCTTCAAGTTAGCTCTCACAATGCTGGCAGTTAGGTAAGTCACTGTTTGCATGCCTCACTCTTAGCAGTGTAAAGACAGAACAAAACACTGAGCTGATGCCTTGCAAAAATCAGGTTGTAACAGTTCAGAATTTCAGATGTAGTGCTAAAAGCCCATGGGGATAATGGATCCTGTAACCAGCCTTAAACTGAGTTTAGGTGTGACAAAATTTGGATTAAAGCAAAATAATTATGGTTCTACTTTTACATTAGGTAAAGTGTACTTAAAAGATGTAATAAAAAGGTAGTAAAGTGTGAATATATGCAAAGCTCTGGATATGTCATAGGTTAGGTCTTCCAAGGAGGCCCTGCTACACAATTGCATTACACTGTCAGAAATATTCAGGACATTGTCCTTGGACTATGCAGCTCCAGCTCCTTGCTCAGCAGGGCCACTGAGACGCACTGAGAAGGCCTTGCTGGTGTTTGACATGTTTTTAAATCTTCTGCAAGAGAGTGAAATAAAGCCAAGCCACCAGAATGGTAATGTTCTTCTCAGAACAGCAAACCTGTTCAAGTAAACTTGAAATTGCTGTAAGAAGTGAAAAATACGCGAGTGCAGTTTGGCAGGGCTGGCAGAGGTGGCCCAGGGAATGACTGAACCTGGCATCAGCTCAGCACTGCGTTTGAACCTTCAACAGAGTCTCTGGTGCAGGCACCCACCTGGGGCTGTCTCCTACACTCAGGCTCAGGCACAATTCAAAATCAGTTACAACACTGTGCAAGGAGAAAACCAAGTTTATTTGTATGGTCCGTGTTTGGCATTCTGATAATGATGGTGAGATTTTTCCTGGGAGAAAAGTCTGAACAGCTCTGTTCTGGGATTTGTAGCAGTAGTTGTTTTGCTTTCCATGGCAATGCACATTTTTATGCATTATTACAATACTATTACCTGGTAAGATTAACATGGTTTGCTCCATTTTCAGCCACTCCACAGCCTTGCTACTGAAGCCACCAGCAAAGGTGATGCCAAAGACATGTCCTTAGCACTGAAAGCCATTGGCAATGCAGGAGAGCCAGCCAGTATCAAACGCATCCTGAAGTTTTTGCCAACATTTTCCTCGGCTGCAGCTTCATTACCAAACAGAATTCATGCTGATGCTGTGTTGGCCTTAAGGAAAATTGCAAGAAAAGACCCTGCAAAAGTAACTGAAATGATCATTTAAACAAACATCTTAAAGGGTATGGACTGGGTTTGCTTAGTGATTCAGGAATAACAAAACCATCAGGTAACATTAGCAACTCCAGGCAGGTTTCTCAGTTACTGGTCTTCCTCTTGCCTACACTGTGAACTCCTGACATCACCCCAACCTTGCTGATATCCTGGGAAAGAGTTTGCTTTAGTCAGTGTAATACTGGGCCTAATGGCTGTTTCTCCCAGCCCTGTTCACTGTGCACCCAGCAATATCTTCATTTTCAGTGACAGGTCTCGTCCTCACGTCTCTTGTTTATGGTTCTGTTCTCTATTCACCACAAAGCACATATGCACTGCTTAGGAAACACTGTTCACTGGGAAATTATGGGCTACTCAGAGGTTGTATCTTCCTCCTGTAGGTAAGGGAAATCACCCTCCAGGTCTTTATGGACAGCACGCTTGCTCCAAATGTCCGAATGGTGGCTTGTGTTGTCCTCTTTGAAACCAAGCCTGCTCTTCCAACAGTAGCAGCTCTGGCCAGCTCACTGCTCACAGAGCCCAGCCTGCAAGTAGCCAGTTTTGCATATTCACACATGAAGACTTTGGCAGCAGGCAGGATCCCACAGCTCTATAAACTGTAAGTAGAAGAAGTAGTACATTTTTAGTAGCAAATGGAGATGTTTTTCTTGCAGTTTTCTAAGAATTTGGTCACAGTCGACTCTCTTCATATGGTTTTAACTCTGTTACTCAGATCTGCTGCTTGCAATATTGCCATTAAACTCCTGGGCCCCAGACTTGACAGGCTGAGCTATCGTTACAGCAAGGTCATTCAGATCAGTGACTATTCCTGTGAGTACCAGCTGCCCTGTGCACTTCCTTATCTTAGGTAGCCAAACGCCTCTATTGTGTTCTGTGATTTTCATCTAAAATCCAATCAGCTGTGAGTTTAGTGCACTCTTGAAATAGAAAAAGCGGCAGAGCCTCCTAACATGCACACGTGTTCTAAACCAGCACACATGCAAAATTCCCTGAGACTCTTTCTCAAATCTCAGGTATATGCTGAGGAAAGTGGTGCTTGCAAATGGATTTAGGTCTCCTTCTTCAGTGCCTGGGGTTGTGCTGGCTCTGCTTTAGTACAAAGTCCTCCTCTTGAGGTTGCAAACTTGAGGACCTGTGGGACTGAATCCTGACAGAACTCCTTGTGATCTACTACAGCACGTACCTGAGGTGGCTCTTGTGCACCAGCCACCTCGGAGAACCTAATTTCTGCTGCTTTTTATTCCTGTGACAGCTCAATATCAGGCTGGTGCCATTTGGAGAATCTATCTAATGAACAGTCCCAGCACCATGTTTCCATCTGATATAATCACAAAACTAAGAGGATATTATGGAAACACTGCAACGGATATTATCGAGGTAAGTATTGCACTAAGGCAGTCAGCTTTTGGACTGTGATGTAGTGTTTAATTCCATTTCTGGATGTGAGGGCAGATGTGGAAGGGAAAATTTAGATAATGATTATGATTTTACTTAGGCTTCTTCTTTTATTTGGGCTTCTTGACACGTACATTCATCAATGAACACATCCAGTGTAGGCATGTAAATCTAGGAGCAGAGGAAAGCTTACACAGCAGAACATCCATCTATCCACCTAAAGTCACATGGGATCCAGGGTGTTTTGCATAAGTACAGGGAAATTAAATTTCAGACAGCAGTACAGCCAGGGCAGCACAAAGCTCCATGTAACAGCATGCAGGAGTTTACACAGCTTCTTGGGCAAGCTTTGCAGCCTGGGCTGAGTTCTGCACTACCCTAAAATTATCCCTGCTTACTAATTTAAGGCTGGCTGGCTCAGCATATCCTCAGCATCTGCAGCCATAGCCAGCAGTCATCCACCAGGTAGACACGTCCTTATAACACAATGGCTTCATGAAACAAGTATTTCGCATGACCTCGGTGAGTTAATACCAGGCACAAGGGTCTGCCTGAGCTCTCTTGTACTTCGGCTGTGACACCTGACTCTGTTTCCTGCAGGTGGCTTTCCGGTCACAAAGCCTAACCCACCTTATCAGGAAGCAGAACATTCCCTTTGCTGAGTATGACACGTACAAGACCCTGAAGGAGCTGGGTAAATCGGTACGTCTGGGCACCCTTCCGACCTGTCTGCAGCAGACAGCTCCTGACAGCACCAGGGTTGCATCACCCACCCACTGAGCCGTGCCTTTGATGTTTCTGGAAGAAAGGAGTCAGCCATCCTGTTCAGTCATGGAAAGCTGTACTTACATTGCACTTACTCTCTCAACAGATGCCACCTTTTTACTCAACATGTGTCAGCTCTTAATGTATAATACAAAAGATGAGGATGCTGCTGGGAGCCAAAGTGTTTTAAAGTGTATGTTAGAACACACTAAGTGGTTGCTCTTCTCTTTTAAAATGGTTATTGAATAATGTTTTTCTTCATGAGTCCTTGGGTGTCACCTACTACTTATAGCAGCAGAAATTACCAAGCCCTTACCTCACCCTCACATGGGGGAACTCTCTCTGAAATCAGCTATGCAATATAAGAAACGCCACATTGCCTCAGACCTGTAAGATGTCTATTAGGTTTTTGGCTAAGGAAACACAGTTCTCATCCTTCAGATGGAGTCTACTCTTTGCTAATACATTATTCCATTTTAAGTGACATTTCGTGCTTCTTTGTTTTCTCCCCATCTCTCCTTAACAACACAGCTTCTGGGATGGAAAGAACTGCCACCTGAAGACCCCCAGGTATCTGCTTACATCAAAGTATTGGGTCAAGAGATCGCCTTTGTTGACATTGACAAAGATGTCATTCAACAGATGATGATGGTACTGGCTGTTGACTTTTTTGTCTGCAATGCTGAATAATTTCCTTTCTGTGTCTCCTGTTACCTAACCTATTTCTCTTTCCAGAGTCTAACTGGATCATCAAACTGGCAGCCAGTTTTGAAAAAAGTGGTGGAAGAGGTCCAGAGAGGCATTTCAGGCCGATGGACCCTGCCGGTGATGGTGGGTGAGATGCGGCACATTGTCCCCACCATTGTCGGCCTGCCACTGGAGCTCGGGCTGTGCGGGGCCACGGTGGCCCAGGCTGCAGCTGACGGTGAGCTTGGCGTGCCAAACTGAGCAGCTGCCCCACAATAGTCGTGGGTCCAGTCCCTCTGCTGAAATTAAATCCTGCTACAATCTTGAAAAATATGCTGGTAATGTTGACACATTAGTGGCCAGCTACCTCCAAAGGGTTTGAGGAGTAATTAGCTGAGACCTATTTGTATAAATTCTGGTTTGGATTAGCAACCTTTAAATAACCATGTAAAGTATTTCAAAATGTAAAAGCACTGCCCTTGCATTAACTACTGTGCTTATGGAAAGCATTATATTCCCAGAATTTATTGTTTCTCTGTTCATGTAATTTCTGTCTGTCTTTTTCAGTGGATGTAAAGGTATCACCACCAGTATTTGACAATTTTAGACCCTCACAGTTGTGGGAAACCAAGATGGATATTCATGCTGACATCAGGCCAAAGTAAAAATTACATTTATTTTCACATATGCACACAAGCATTTATATTTATAGTTATAGTTATATTTGACATACATATGTGGTAGCATGTAGCTATACAGGGGTCTTGCTTGTCCCAGATTTGGGACAAATGTACTAGTCCAGAGCAGCAAAGTTGTGAGAAAGCAACACAATCCCCTCATGCTTTACAACCCTGAAAATCTAGCAATGTGCATAGGATCCCACAGGATACTTTGCTGTTCTGACATTGCTAAAAATGCTCACATTTGTACCTGTTCAATGACTAAAGATACTAATATGTGAAAATATGTTATCTTAGGTGTCCAGGTTTTTGTAATTTCAGCATAGAATCGCATCATCACCTGGCATAAGCCAGAAGGATTTCAGGGGGGAAAGGGAAATGCTTCTGGATCTGCAAAAGCAACAGTAATGGTAATAGTAATAATGATAATAGTAACAACCATGATAATAATAATAGTAGTGATAATATTAAAAAAACTGGCAGAATCTGAAGCTATGGGATTCTGGAGTTAGCTTGTCCTCAAGCAATGTATCAGTGACAATGCAGTCAGAATGTCCCTGTTAGCTTTGCTTTCAGACAAATCACTTCACCTTTTCAGTTATTTGCTCATCCCATTGTGATAAATCTCTTCATCCATCAATAGTGGATCTTACAATAAAAAGAACAGCATGAAAATGTAATTTTGCATTTCAAAGTTAAATTTCTGCATATTAATATGTAATTATGCCTGGTTTTATTTCCACTCTTTCAGAGCATATTTTCATATGATTGCAATGATGGGGATTAACACACAGTACTTTCAGAGTGGTCTTGAATTTCATGCAGAGTTCAGCGCCAACACTACAATGAAATTTGATGCCAGGATAAATACGAAAGAGAAAAATTTGAAGATTGAAACCCTTCCCTGCCATCAGGAGTCTGAGCTTGCAGCTGTGAGGTACAGAAGAGCTTTCTGCGTTTTGCGTGCTTTGCATTACCGATTGTGAGATCCCTGTTATAAAATCACAAGTATACAACTACTTGTTAAGGTCTGCCATACCTTGGCAGCCACACAAAGCTTAGTGCTGTCTTTTTTGCACCAGCAAAGACGGGTAGAGTGAAATCAGAAGGTGTTACTTGTGTGCCATTTATCACCTACACAGGAGTGAAGTTTATGCTATTTCAAGGAACATGGAAGAAGAAGATTCTGAAAAGAAATCCCAGCTTCTCCCCAAAGGAGAAATACCAAGTATCTCTGACCAGCTACTGCAGTCAACAGAAGGATCTTCAAGAGCTGGTAGCTGGAAGGTAAGGAAGCCTCTCGCCACCTGTACTGCAGACAGGCAGGGAACAGACAGCTCCTCAGAAGGGCTGGGCACCCCTGACACAGGAGGTGTCACAAACCAGATCACAAACAGGAGTGGTGAGATTCAACAGGGGCCTGATATTTCCCAAACCAGGCCTAAGACCCAATGGGTTCATGACATAATCATTCACAGTCCACTCACTTTCTTCACTGCATGCAGGCAGGGCTGCTTTGACAGCATGTCTTCCTATTTCTTTGCAGTCATGGGATGGTCTCTGAAATTCACATCCTTTGTACAATATCTCTTCTTTTTTCTGAATCAGAATAATGTGAAAAATATGGTTCTTGGGCAGGATATAGATTTTTCTTCCCAAATCCTGAGATAGTTCCTGAAGTGGACTGCAGAAGCAGTTTTTCATGTGCACTTCAGCTTCTGCGGCTGGCATGGGAAGGCTACGTTGGCTTACAGCAAAAGGACTAGAATCCTGAAATGGATGCAGAGGAACAGCCCCTCCAAAGAGCCCTGCAGGTTCTTGTTGGGAAGTGTTTTTGTGAAGCCCTGCCTGAGAAAGTGTGGGCAGGAGAGCTGTCCTCTTCTCCAGAGCACTTTTCAGGAAACCCCACTGCTTCCAGTGCCTGGATCTCTAATTTCACGCATTGCTTCATTCTTTAACCAGGACTGTCATCATTCTCTTCATTAATGGGAGGAATTATTTTAAGAGCTGGGACAAATTTTTTTTTGGTGGAAAATGACTTTATCTGCCATATTTTTGTTTAATGCAGCAAAGCAGTATTCCTAATGTGATATCCAAAGGATACCAGCAAGGTTCAGAAGAGGCACATCACAACAGTGCAGGAAGAAGATTTTACTCACACAGGTTCTGCAGAAAACTGGAAAGTTTGGGATGTTCTACTTGTCTCAGCATTAAATCACAAAATTCTGATTTCCTAAGAAATACCTATCTGCACAAATTATTTGGAGAATTTGAAGCCAAAATAATTTTAAAGCCAGGTACAGTCATAATAACAAATTTTTCTGTCAATCACTGTGAATAATGCTCAAGCAGCACAATTCTGGAATGCTTTTGCCTTTAGTTCATACAGATGCTGATATTGAAAAAATACAGCTGGAGGTTCAAGCAGGATCCAAAGCAGCTTCAAAAATAATTGAGGTATCGAGCTCAGGGTCAAAAGAAGAGGGAGAGGCATCTCCATATGAGGACATTCAAGCTAAACTGAAGAAGATCCTAGGCATTGAAAATGTATTCACGGTAAGAGACTTTGAGCATCAGAGAGGGAAATATTTCCTATAAATGAAGCCAAGGGTTTCCACTGTGAAAAACTGGCACGGGAAAGCAAGGAATTGGGCTGGGAGGAATGGGCCTGAGTAGTTCTGGTACAGCTTCTGCAGTGTGTGGGGACAGGAAGTTCTATTTCCTTGGAAGCTTGTGGTGAGCATCTTGTCTGACAGCCAGAGAAATATTACAGAACAAGCTATAAATCCATGATGCTTTCAACTGTTTTTGGAGGCTGCAAATAAAACACGGCGCCGCACAAAACGGATTAACCGAGAGTACAAGACTGCAGATACAGGCTTCTGGGCAGAGCCCAGTGCATCCCACCTCTCCAGTTCATCCTCTTCTTCTGCTGCTTCCTCTGCTGATGGTAAAGAGCCTGAAAATCATCACAGGAAAGATGAAATAAGGCAATCTGGGAAGAAGCGTGGCAGCAAGAGCAGCAGCAGTAGCAGCAGTGGCAGCTCTGCTAGCAGCAAAGCATGCAGCAGCAGCAGCCAAGAAGACCACTCTGGGGACAGGCACTGCAGTGGGGACAGCGAATATTCCAACCAACAGGTAATTCACTCTGGCTGGACCTTTTTATATTTCTTATAGTAATTGGCTTTGTTCATCAGGAAATTGTGCTCATAGAGCATGGACCAAAGAAAGAGGAACTCTGGTTCTCTGAAGCATTTCGGATCCGAATTTTGACATTTCAGAATATTTCACTGTAAAATGTTTAAAAAACTTAATTTTGTTTTGCTTTGTTTTCCATACTCAGTACTGAATTTTTTAATGCATTTATCAAAAGTTAGTTCTCTATTTTCTTTTGGGTCTTCTTACATACTATCTATTTTCACAGGCAAACCCACCTGTTTACCAGTTTTTGTTTAAGCCAGTGGATGAACAGGTACATTTACTGCATATAGTGGGAGCAGGGTGTACAACTATTTTTGCTGTCTTTGCTGCAATTAGACCTTAGTTTTCTGAGAGTAAAAATATGATAAATTGATTCTGCAACAACTTCCAGTGGTAGGCACCTGCTTCAAGGTGATTCTCTGTTGTTGCAGGACCCAGGAGGGGAAATCCTGAACATCAGCATCAGCTCTTCCTCTTCTTCAGCTAGTGATGAAGGCATCTCTAGAGCCATGTCTCAGGTGAGTGTCTTAATCTGCAAGAAATCCAAACATTTACTTTGCATTTCCAGTTGTTGTATATTTATAACAGAATAGGAAAACTACGGCGATTTAGTATATTAGGTATATTGAAAGAAACGGAACTGTTTCTTGTTTTATAAAGGTGAGCACATTGGATAGTCATTGGATGCTATTTAATATTCACTCAATATAGGCTATATTTTTTAATGAAACTGGAATGTATTGCTATATATGTTGAAATTTGTCTTAGTAAATAATTCACTATAAAAATAGTGCTGCTCCTCGTGCAAGTACCACACTTTGGACTGCACTGAACAGATCCCCCTGACAGTACACATTATCATGGTTTTAGACAGGTGGCAAAGCTAGTTTTATCAAAAAGCTATTAGTTTAACTGCAGTTTGGTAAGAGAGCAGTGCTGAGCTGGGTTGTATCAGTTCTTTATCCAGTACCATACTTCTTTTTGTTGCATTGAAATTACTTTACAAAAAAATTCCCAACACAGTTTTACTTGCATAGGTCATGCCAGTGGTTTTACTATTGTAATTCTAATGCTTTGTTTATGTCTTTGGCCTCTATTTCCTCTCTACTCACCTAAGCCTAAATTCTTGGGAGACAGAAAGCCACCGATACTGGCTGCAGTTCTTCGTGCCATCCACAGAAACGAGCAGCCAACAGGACTGCAGCTTGTCCTGTACACTGATACACAACCCAAGAGGTGGAGAATACAGATGTTTGGTTCAAGCATCACCGAACCAAGTGGATGGAAACTCTGTGCTGATGCTTCAGTAATAAACTACCGAAAAGTATCAGTAAGTTTAAAATATCAATCAGCTCAAATAGAAATGAAACATAATGATCTTACTAACTTTTATGCAAAAATTTATATATTTCCTTCTACTAGGGTTCTCTTAAATGGGGTAAAGATTGCCAGGACTACCACATTGCTACTCAGATTGCAACAGGACAATTTGCTGCTTACCCAGCTCTGCAGATGAAGCTGGAGTGGCTAAAGGTGCCTTCAATAATACGAACAACTGCAAGATGGTGAGATTTCATTTTAGTTTTTGAAAAATATATATCAGTGTTACAAATAATTACAGTTTCAGCTCTGCAATTTCCAAGCTGGAAAAATTCCCCTTAACCAGTAGGATATTATAAAATCAGATTACATGTGTTTGCTTCCTCTGTATTCATTCCCTCAAAGCAGACTGCAATTTAGTTTGCAAGAAAACCACCTGGGATGATGGGATTCACTTAAACTCTTGTAGATTTGTAATTTAAAGTGCCTGAATTAGGAGATTGGTCTCCTGATGCTTCCTGATTTGTGGAGGCTCAGAGCAGAAGCCTGACCTTGGTTCTCTGAAGAAGTCAGGCTTTTACTTAATTTCCTAATGCAGGCACCTTGCCTCCGGTTTCTGAAGCAGGTGATACAAATACTTCCTATAAGCCTTATGCACATTAAATAAAAAATATTTTATGACATTTAGTGTAAGAAAACTGTAGATGCTGGATTCAGTTCACGTGTCTCCATATACATGAAATATCAGTTGCATTCATTCATTGTATCCTTCCATGCATTTGCCTGCAATAATATAGAGCCACACTGAAGCCTATTTGTTGTCATAGCACTACCAAAATACAGACATGTACAGAAACTCAGTTAACTTAATACACACACAACAGAAGTTTTCACATTAAAGGCATACAGGTGACTTGGTTAAAGTCTTCTGAAGAGGGTAACTTTCTACATTAGATTGAATTACCTGAAGCTGTTATCTGCTCTTATTAAAGGAGATGAAACCATCCAATTGACTATCCTGGAGCAATGTCACAGAACTTACCTTTTTTTTGGCTCTGACACTAAGCCTTTTTATAAAGGAGTATTTTCTGTATTTTTCTATTAGAGTCCCAGGCCTGTTTGGAAACTCATTTGTAGAGATCCTTCCATCAGCTTGTTGACAGTCTTAGTAGGAAAAGGATCCTTGCCTAAAGTTATCACTGCAGGACTGACATATCAATGTAAAATATTAATTTAATATTTTTAGCATGTTAGTATTTGGGGGCTTATGTAATTGATGCCTATTTTTAAGTCTGAATGTGTTTAAAACAAGTTTGCCACACTTTTCTTCTCATGTCACTCTCCCATCCAGTCTCTCACGATCTTTTACACCAAATAAAAAATGGATTTGCCTGCCCCTCCTTCCATAAACAACATCATGTATCACCAAACCCTGATGCAAAACATGTCTAACACAGAATGCATATTGCTTTATGGGGGTATTTTAGTGTGAACAAATAATAATCGATTTTTTCAAAGACAGATAGTTTTAATCACTTCCTTTTTTTCAGGTTTTACTCACTTCTTCCAGGAGCTGCCTATGTGCTTGGGTTTTCCCAAAGGCAACAGCTTAGTCCCTCTCACCAGGCAACCTTGGTTATGGCTTTGACATCTCCAAGAACCTGTGATGTTGTCTTTAAGCTGCCAGAGGTAACTATTTCCACTATCTTTTATTCTGAAGCAGTCAATACTTAGGAAATGGATGATTAATAGCTTTTCTAATGCATTGATTTTTTAAAAAAAATTTAAAAACTATAAAGAAGATGCCTTCACAAGACATTATATTCACACAGTGGTTTTACTGTGAAAATATCCTACAACATATTTGTCTTTCTTATGTAGCATGCAAGTATACGAAATAAGAAACAGGTTAGAAAACAACCATCATGATTGATAGCGTGTTAACAATAACTTATTAAAAAGACCACTCCCCCCAAAATCTTCAGAAAGGTAATAGCTTTTCCTGTGTTCTGGAAAAGACAGTAAAACCAGGCTGTTGAGACAGCCAAACAGCAGCACTGGATGTATGGGCAGAAAGAGGATGTGCATCTCAGGTGAGCAAACTGTTCAGTCTGAGAACAAATGTGATGTACAGCTACCCAAAAAGCTGCAAATTGGTGACTATCCAAATTCATTCATAGCACTGCTGTTCCATAGGCTGCAGATGTGTCACACTGCAGAACTATTTCATGCTGTACACAGAGGACTTGATTTCTTTTTCACTCTGACCTAAATGCAGATGCTAATTTAAATTTCAGTCAGCACAATTCTCTTGGAATATTAGAGGAAAATGCTACCTTATCTCTACGCTATAGTTTGCATTTCCATTCATGTTTGTTTTCTGCCTGATTTTCAGCTCATAATTTACGACACAGCCATCAGGCTTCCCCTGCCAGTCCCTTCACATCCCGGTACACCGATTTCAACATTACCATCCTCTGACTGGAAGGTCTTTTCCCAAGCAACACTTTCAATCATTGAAAGTCTTAAAGGTCAGCAAGTAACTATATGCACAGGGATTGATTGACTTTGCAAATTTTGTAAACATAATTTATACTTTTGATGTAATTCTTTTTTACTTATTTATTCACTTAAAAATCAGTTAGATGTCAGATAGAAACAAATCATCTGCATGAAAATCTGTGAGGCTGCAAAGATATAAAGAAAAGGAGACATAACAGGAAGATTACACCTTCAGTTCCATGCCAAATAGTGCTTCCAGATACATCCTTTCCTGAATTCATCCATTTCAGCTTCCCTGCAGAAATTGTTTGTGAAGAAAACACATCACAAAATTTGTGAGAGGGACAGCTAAGTGACCTCTGATTTGGGGTGCTCTGCTTGATTAGCACTGTTATGTAGAATCTGAAACAGCTTCCAAAATATACCCATTAATTTCAAATCCTGCACTTTGATTTTGAAGGGATTATTGTTTGAGTAATGCTGTATTAAGAGCTAATCACATTATACTTACTTAGGTTATATTTTAAAATTAAAAGCTTTATGTAATCCTGCAGTAAGGAGTAACATTTTTCTTGGAATCAGAGGGCTAATATCATACCATGCATATTTATACGGTGTCCCTGTCCAGAGCAGGGGGGTTGGAATTAGGTTATCTTTAAGGTTTCTTCCAACACAAGCCATTCTATGATGCTTTGGTATTTCTTTGGTAAACACCAAAACTAACCTGTATTAATTACAAATTTTGTAAAATAATTTTTAATCAGAGCTGGCAGGATTTCCAACAAAATACCATTACAGTGAAAAAGAGAAAAGTGTAGTGTGGTATTTTTTCCTTCCCCTCTTCTAACTATTTCTAATCCCGGTTATGACCCAAAAAAGGTATAAGCATTTTAGTGAACTTTCTCTAGTGTTAGTGATATGTGAATTGTTATCAAATTCTGTGAAATTCTTTTGACTACAACAAAGTTAGAAAAGCCAAAATGCCACAAACTGAGAGTTGCACCAGCTGTGAGCAGAATTCATCTCACCCAGTGACTGAATCATAGTTGTGCTGCTGCCCGGGAACTGGCGAAGTTTTGCTTTTGTATTACTACAAATCTAATATTTCGTCTGACAGAATGAGTTCACTTCGACATGGAAACATGTAGAACCATAAGATTTTTTTCTTTTAATTACAAAACTAAAATAAAATAGCTGTCTTATATAAATTATAAAATGCTTACTTTTTACTGGGTTTTTTTGCAGGTCATTGTACAGTTTTTCAAAATAGGATCACAACCTTCAATGGCGCTGAATTTAACTATTCAATGCCTGCAAATTGCTACCATGTCTTGGTGCAGGACTGTAGTCCAGAGCTTAAATTCCTTGTGATGGTGAAAAGACTTGAAGAGTCTGCTGACCTTACAGCAATAAACGTCAGACTTGCCAGTCAGTAAGTAATTGAAAATGTAATAAAAAATAGATGCCAAGCTGAATATGCTATAAATGAAGATCAAACTGGTAGGGCAGATGGCACTTGCATTACACTCATGCAGAAAGTACCGATGTCAATGGAACGATATCTAGGAATGTCACTGGGGTTTGGGGACTTTGTCTTTTAAAGGTGCTCCTGAAATATATCTGAGGTTCACAGTAACCTAAAGTCTTTACTGACACAAATTCTTCATTCATTTGTTAGAGTTTAGCCATCTCATTTCAGGATTTAGTGATTAGGCAGACACATAAACTATAAATCCAAAAGGAGCTGTTGTGATCATTAGTCTGGCCTTCTACACTAAGCTAATAATTAGAACAAATTAGAACCCACCCTCATTAAAGCAGGGTTGTTGAGAAGTGGACACAGCTGAAAAGGGCATTACTTATCCCAGATTAGAGGCATTCTCTTAGGACATCTCTTAGTTGGCACATAATGTTCTAATCTATTTGAAATTAATTTAAGACACACTTTGTTTCAGCCTGGAGCAATCACCCCTAAATTGCATGGGATTATGCATATAAAATCATTGTAGTGAGTGTTCTTCAAAGCACATAAATAGACTTTGATCTGTAAGGTTTCATTACCAATAATTATTTATTTCTGAAAAATGTGTGCCTGTGCCATAATGTTAGAGAAACAGAGAGAATCTAATATTCCTTGCACCTGTTTTGTGAAAGAACACAAGGATCCTTGTTTTGTAGACAGTATCTTTTGTGATAAAGCCATTCCTCATCACTGAACCATTCCTGATTGTTTCATACAATTGTATGAATGTGCCTTTGATGTGCTTGAGCTTCATATTTCTTCATTAGAGCAAACACCACTCTAAAGAAAATACTACAATACACAGAGTGTTCAGGCTGTAAGAGAACTGCCCAAGGGAATCCAATCTTCCTTTGAAATGTAAAGCACTTTCAATTTATGTGACGGTAATAGCAATTAGGTTGTTCTGCAGCAAGGCTCCTGTAGCCTTATATCTTCCTGCCTGAGCCATGGCCACAAGCAGCCACTCAGAGATGAGTACAGCCAGGGGAAGGTGGACAGGGAGCATTCCTGGCACACGGTCCTGGGCCCCCTCAGTCATTCTTCTAAAGGGTAGAAAGTGATTCATGACAGAATGATATGAGCATCCTGCAGTGATGGTTCTACCAGAACAGGAAATTATGAGCTGAGTAGGGCAAAGGAGAAGCATTTGTTTACACTAATTTCCTTTATTTAAAGTGAGGTTGACATGTATGTTTCCAATGGACTCATCCAGCTGAAGATTAATGGTGTCCAAGCCCCAAAAGATCTTCCATACACATCTAATTCCGGTAAGAGACTCATCTTTGTATTTCATTCAATATTTCTTGATCTTTTGAAGAAGGAAAGGACATGATCCTGAAAACACTTCACAAGATATCCTCATCCTAATCTGAGAAACAAAGTGGTGATTTTAACATACCTCCATGCAAACTTTTATAGTGGGTGGCAAGAAAGATGAGCAAAGACAGAGTTGCTGATCCTGTGCATCTTTGCACAGACGAAAAAATGCAGGGCTGTGGTACGTTTTGCTGATCCCAGAGACCCACAGGATAAGCATCTAGATGTCCCCTGTCACAGCCACCCTTGTGAGTGGCTTCAGTTTTTCCCAGGGCAGGGAGCAGTAATCTTTCTCCTTCCTCTCATCTCTTTCAAGATTCTTTAGAGTGTGCATTATGTCCCCAGGAACTTAACAAATGGTTCAGGATGGACCCTAAAACAGTAACTTCACTTTAGAAAAGATCTTATTTTTCTTTTTTCTTGCAGCTGCAAGCATGCTGATCAGCAGTGAAAAGAAAGGACTGGCACTAAAAGCCCCAGATTACGGCATAGATAAACTATATTATGATGGGCATAGACTTGAGGTAATTTTAAAGTTACTTTCAGTGGGTTTATTTTTAAAAGAAAAGCATTTACATGCAACTTTTCTGCATTTCCACAAAGCTTCAAGTTGCTTTCTGGATGGCTGGAAAAACATGTGGCATTTGTGGAAAATATGATGCTGAGGTGGAAAGAGAATATCAAACGCCCAGTGGACATTTAGCTAAAGATGCTGTGAGTTTTGGTCACTCTTGGATCATCTCAGAAGACCCTTGTGCTGGAGGTACTAGGATTCTAACATATATTAATGTCATTGCCTTCAACTAATTAATTAGTCGCATGAATAGGTGATTTTTATTACTTGTAGTGCAGTAACCTCATTTTTTGCTATTTTTGTGATTAGTGGCCACAGACTAAAAGAAGAAAAAAAACCCCTGTTTTTTCCTGAGTTTGTTAGTTCACTGTTTTTGTTGTGGTTTTTTATTAACATCTTATGCATTGTGTAGTTACCTGGAGTTTGTGTGTTCAACTTAAAACTCCCTAAGATGATAACAGTATGAAAAGGCAGTAGTTCAACTGTTGACAAAAGTAATTATATGTCATCTTTAATAGTTTCATTCTTTATTTTCATTCTGTTATTTCCAGGCTTTTAGTTTAGATAAAAAATTCTTATCTAGCCCTGACTATCAAACTAGAGGGCATTTGAGGTGGGAAAAACTTGTTTTAATTTTCTCAGGCTGAAGATTAACACAACCTGAAAACTTCAGCCTGGGAATGATTGATGGTTCTTGCCATCCACGTCCTACACAAAAACATGACTGTGTTGGTAACATTAGGGTGCATTACACATTTTCCCTGGAACACAACCCTCTGGGCATGCGTTGGCCTTTTGTAATGTTCTTAGATCAAGCTTCCTTGGGGTGACTGGTCCAGAAAAGCCTGGATCATATGCTTAAGGACTAAGCTACTCAGTCACGGCAAGGCAAGTGTGATGCTACTCACAGCGCAGAAGTGGGTATATGGATGTCTAGGAGCCACTACTGCCCTGAAATGAAGTGCTGTCTTAGTTCAGGTAAAGTTGGGTGTCCGTTAACCAAGGTTTTCACACGTATCTTTTTTGATCTGGACATCAGTGTCCCACCTAGATCCCATATGACAAGCCTCTATCCTTGCAACTGTGCTCCATGTGCCTCATTTTCTCACAGCCTGAGCCTTTGACAGAAAATTGATTCACTTCAACCAGATTAGCTTCATATGGCTTGTCACTTGGTTTATCCATTGGTTTTACTGCCTGCTAATTCTACAAATTAAGTCCAGAAAGTCAGTTATCTAAACTCTGTGCATGCTTTAAGAGGGTTCCTGTTTTGTAGCTTGTAAGCTCCAGCGCAAATTTGTCAAAAGTGAGAAGCCTGTTTCATTTGAGAAGACAGCAACAAAATGCTTCTCTGTGGAGCCAGTCCTTCGCTGTGTAAAAGGCTGTTCAGCAACCCAGACTGTTCCCGTCTCCGTGGGCTTCCACTGCGTTCCAGCCGGTGAGTCAGGTGACCCTGTGCACAACACGACCAGTATGTCTGACTGGGATTCCGTGAAAAACCGTGAAGGGCACCGTACTAACACAGGAGTACCCCGATGTATAACCAACCCCGGTCTTCTTCCTCCTTTCTCGTTTAGACTCCGCTCTCAGCCTGGACGGGCAGCCTAGGCTGGACCAGAAATCCGAGGACGTCGTGAGCTCTGTCTCCGCTCACACGGCGTGTTCCTGTCAGCAGCAGGAGTGCCCGGCCTGAGCCCCCGCACGGACCCGCTCCGGGTCGGCTCAGTCCGGCCGCCCCCGGGCACGGCTGGTTCGGGCAGGGGGAGGAGCCCCGTCCCCTCCGGGAGACCGCTCTACTCTGGTTCTTCCCCTGTAGATCTTGGAAACAGCCCTGGCACCCGTCCCCGGGGTGACCTTACAATAAACAGTTGTTCTGCGAACGCGGTCGGCCGAGCTCATTTGTTCTCTGCACTCGCAGCACGCTGGGGGCGGCTCCGGTCGGGCCCGCCCCGGGCTCGGCCCGCCCCGGGGCCGAGGCTGCGCGGCCGGGCCGGCGGTCATGGNCCTGCGGGCAGTGGCCGGGCCGGGCGCGCTGCTCGGGGCTGTCCCGCACTCGGCTCCCCGGCAGCCATCCCTGCGAGCCGCTGCCCAGCGGCGCCGGGGATGTGCCAGTGTGAGAGCCGCGTGGGGAATAATTGTCCTGCTGAGAAGTGTTCGGGGCTAACGAGGGTGCTTTTTACCCCTTTTCCAGATCTTTGTGTTTGATGTGGGGAAGGAAACATGGAAGTCCTACGACTGGTCAAAAATTACCACTGTGGCAGCTTTTGGAAAGTACGATCCTGAGCTCATGTGCTATGCCCACTCCAAAGGCTCGAGGATAGTACTCAAAGGTTGGTTACATTGGAAAAACCTGTGTTTATAAGAAGATAAGGTACGCAGGGCTATATTACCTTGATATTTTACATTCAGTTGTATGGAGAGTATTAAAATCATTAAGAGGATTAATTAATAAGGCTTTAATGAACCCAGGACTATAATACCTTGACATTTTGCATGTGCTGGTATGCAGGGTATTGAAACCAACAGAGGATTGCACCATAGTAGTAATGAAACCATCCCAGTGACATCTTAAAAAAAGTTCTCTAACAGGGAACATCATTGCTATGGAGGAAGAGGGAGGAAAGAAAAAGCCTGTAGAAGGTAGTTATTTGGGTCTGTATTCTGGATCTTATGTGGAGTACTCAAAAGACAAAGTAAGGAAAGGGATTTTAAGTAATTTTTAGTATTTTGCACTTAAATCAGTCCCTCTGTATTAGGATGTGGTTGAGTTATTAACATGAATACTCAGGAGCTCTGTGCAAGTACAAATGCTGATTAGAAAGACAAAGTCCATTGCAGCTATATGTTGTAATTACCTTTTGGCTCTGTTGAGAAAAAGCGGAGTCCAGGGCTACAGTGTGGAAAGCAACAAAGATTAAACATAAAAGTATTTTTCTCTAAACAAGACCAGTGGAAATGCTAAAAGTACTTTCATTTCAAGAAAGGTAGTTTACAGTGGCTAAAAGAATACTAAGCAGAAGTAAGATGATTAAAATTATAGACAAACCAAAGAAACTTGGTTTTAACATCACTGTCTCAAAGAAGCTTGGTAATCACTTCTGGGGTATTTTCTCAAAATTATGCTTGGGGAAAAAGTTAACTCCTTTGTATTTTACCAGTATTGGTATGGGCATTTTTAATGTTGTCTTTATATTGGTTGGTTAATTAAAGACAAACCTTTCCTCATTACTATTACTGTGGTGCAAATGCATGTTAACTCTTGAAGGCCTCTTGTCTAGGTGATGTACCTCTTCAGGAAATTGTTGATCCTGCTAAAAGAGCAGCGTGGATATCCCAACAGCTGGACCTTGCAAAAAAACAGTATATGGATGGAATTAACATAGATATAGAGCAAGAAGTTAACGAAACCTCCCCTGAGTATTATGCATTGACAGAGCTTGTTAAAGAAACTACAGATGCTTTTCACAGAGAAATAGCAGGATCACAGGTAATAATAATGTACTTTATACAAACATTAAATTTAACCGTACGAAATGTGAGGACTTTTGGCAGTGCTGTTTAGCATATGAATATGAAAAGGTTTATGCAGAACTAAATATAATATTCTAGTGATGCTTAATCTTGAATGTTAGCTGTGATATGATCTTGTAAGAATCACTCTTTTTGACCTGCCTGAATTTAAATGAGATGGGCTTGCTGAGATTTGTAGATACAATGTTACTGCCATGTGTGAGCTGGCAGTCTTTGGTGTGGCTTAATGAAGTGTTCAAAGCAGGGCAAATACAGCTTTCTGGGGCAAAAGCTTGACAGTGTTTTGGTAAACCCATCACAAAAGTCTTAAGGATTTGCATCACGCTTCATATTTTTGGTGGTTTTCATATTATATTTTAATTTCTTTGGTGCTATATATTCACTAGTGGGATACTCACTTTATTATCTTCTGTTTTTTTTTATCAGATGAGCAGCTTCTCCTATAGTTCATTACTATCAGGGTGTGTTAAACTGCACCACTTGGGAAATACTGTCTTTAAAAGTTACAGCTTTTTTTTTTCAAGAGATAACAAGGGCACCTAAGGGCCATATTTAATACTAAGTTGTGCATTTTTCCTTCAGGTAACATTTGATGTAGCTTGGTCTCCAGCATGCATAGATAAAAGATGCTACAACTACACTGGGATTGCAGATGCCTGTGACTTCTTATTTGTGATGTCATATGATGAACAGAGCCAGATCTGGACAGACTGTATTGCAAAAGCCAATGCTCCTTACCTGCAGACTTTAGTTGGTGAGGACAAAACACTTCCCCAGGAGTCAGAACATTTCCATTTGTTCACATGAGTAGATAGAAAAGATTGCTTTTTCTTAGACAGGTTTATTTTGTTATTGTTGCAGCGAGGCTTTGAGCGAGCTCAAATATTTGTTGTCCTGATGTGAAAATAGCCTCCCTGATCCCTACAGGCAGACCTTTAGCAGTTGTGTGTTGTTACTGGTAATGTCATGAGTGCGGAAGAACACTTCTAGAATGACAGATGGCGGCCAGAGCAATGGCGTCTGCCTGGGATTGCAAAGAACCTGAAACATTTCTCTCATCTTTGTGAACCTCTGCTCAGGGCAGATGGTTTGAAGTGTGAGCAACTGGAGCAGTTACTGGGATCTCAGTAGAGCAAGCCTCTCACTCACTGGAGAGTGCAGATGAAGGCAGAGGACAGCCTGCACCTTGGCTTCTGTCTGGGGATCATGCAAGTTCTGTAGTGGCTCTGGCTCTAGATTAGTTGTAAGAATAAAAAGCATAGAAAAAGTAAATAATGCATGTTAATTTTTATTTCTCTCGAAACTAGGATATGAAGAGTACATTCATATGGGCATTGATCCTAAGAAGCTTGTGATGGGTGTTCCCTGGTATGGCTATGACTATGTCTGCCAAAACCTATCCACGGTAAGGTGAAGATTATTCGTTTGCAATCATACTGTTAATTTTTTTCCTTGGAAAGATACAACTAGATTTTGGTAATCTTGCTTTTGGACTAGGAAATACTGTGGTCTGATGGGTAGGAGCATAAAGCTGGGACACAAAACAGAATCTTTTGCTTGGCTGGTAACTGATGACCAGTGTGTTAACCAGACAAGGCATTTTAGCTCCTTAGGCAGCCTGAACCCCATGATATCCAAGCACTGTGTTTGACTAAGGAGCTATAAATGGTACCTGTATGAGAAGAGAGAATGTCCAAAGCCCTACAACACTTGCATGTGCTTTCTCAACACCACTGCTTAAAGACAAGTGCAACAAACCACAGCAAACCTATGACTGTTACAGCATAGCAGTTTATGAAGTCTCAAATATTAAACTTATGAAAAACGTACAGGTCAATGAAAGGTGGAAAAGATAAGACAACTGTATGAGCTGAATGATATCCATTCAATCCTGTAGTACTGCAGAGTAAAGAAAAATTTAGCTGCTTTAATTTAGTTTTCTCTACAAATATTATCTGCCAGAGCTGCTTGAAGATTTGGGATTTTTGTGGCCCTTATGCCTTTTGTGAGTTGTTCTTAGCTGTACTTCTATTCTGGAGTTCAGTATATCTAACATGAAACTCATGCCTTCTGCTTTTTTTTTCAGGATCATGTTTGTTCCCTTCCCAAAGTGCCTTTCCGTGGGGCTCCATGCAGTGACGCTGCAGGGAGCCAGGTCCCCTACGCAACCATCATGAAGCAGGTGAACAGCTCTCTGTCAGGGGTGCTGTGGGATGAGCTACAGAAGGCTCCGTTTTATGAGTACAAGGTAAGAGTTGTTCCAAGACACCGTGATGCGGAGTAAGTGTTCATGAACCACAGATCTTTGGCTATAAAGCTATTTGAATTAGACTCTTTCTTTTATGTTTTCTACCTTTTTTTTTTTTTTTGGGTAAAGGATTTCTGGAATTCTGTGTCTTGAATTCCTAGTCTGAGAGAGGGGTGCAGTGCCTGAAGGCTACAGGAGTAATAAAGATCTTTATTACTTTGCAGTTTTCTTGAGATACTGTATCATGCCCAAACCGACATTTTGGCACAAAGATATCCTATGGCTCTGTCCTTCACCGTTAGTTATTTTCATGAGTTGATAAATTATTTGAACTTAAAATATTCTGAGATGCTCTTAAGTTTTTCTAGCTCAGTGCCTTGCATGCACGTTCTCTTCTGCATTTGTTTTCTACATAGACACAGTGAAAGAGTCCATAAATGACTGTGCTTAAAAGACCACAGAGTACCCATTTTGTCTTGTTTCTTTAGACATTATTTAAGTTTCACGTGTAGGTGATTAAAAGATGTTGTAAGCAATGACCAGGTAAAAGCAGCATAACCTTGATAAAATTTTATAACCTCCTCTAAAACTGTTTATTGCTTAAAAAACCCCACAATCTCTAACTAAATTCACCTGTTAGGTTAGATACTGTATCTGAAATTTTAGCCATATATAAAAAAATATTAAAATACAAATTAGCTAAGTCTTTTCCTCTAACTTCAGTTAAATTGTGTCACTGTTTTATAACATAGATTCTACAAGTAAAAAAATAGCCAAATATTTGGCTTAGAATTTTTAATTGTCCTGTGTGACAAAGAATTGGTACATCAGGAAAATATTACGTAAATCTACATAGCTTGTCTATCTCAGTTTTTAATTGTACTTTTAACTGTGTTCGACAGAAAATGTAATCACTGACACTGGTGTTTAAATGTTTTTCTAGGATTCTGCTGGTCAATTGCACCAAGTATGGTTTGATGACCCTCGCAGCATCTCTCTAAAAGCAGCATATGTGAAGAATCGAGGTTTAAGGGGCATTGGCATGTGGAATGGAAATAGTCTTGACTATTCCAGGGAAGCTGTAGCAGAACAACAAACTCAAGCAATGTGGCAAGCTCTGACACCATAAGAACTATGTGAACCCTTATTTAGAATTATGAAAATTGGTAATTTTTTTATTTTGGCTTATACATTCACAGATTTTGAATTTATATAAACATAC
Organism: Mystacornis crossleyi; assembly: GCA_013400655.1. Lineage (NCBI taxonomy): Eukaryota > Metazoa > Chordata > Aves > Passeriformes > Timaliidae > Mystacornis > Mystacornis crossleyi. The sequence continues at coordinate 54,766 of VYZQ01009078.1, forward strand.
TGTGATTACAAAAACCTTAAAAACTAGGCAAATTAATCTTGTTATTTTATATGCAAAGCTTATTTTCATTCTTCAGAAAGTTCCAATGTTGCTTTATCAGTAGGGTTTTCTTAAGACTGCTCATCTTTTTCGTTTTTCACAACTGCTGTAAGTTAGTTAATGCTGGAACCCAGTGTGTATCTGGTAACACGACCAATTGATGGATTTACAGGGCCAGTCTCATAATGATGCTTTGTTAAAGCTGCCAGGTGCAGCAAATATTTATTCCTGTGTTACATGGTGCAGTCTCAGCCTTCTGACTTCCCAACCCAACCAATACTTTAGCTAAGTCACTCCAGAATCAGATTAAATCAGAATACTGGCTAGACAGATTGTTGATTACATGCATCTTGGTTACTCTTCTAGATTAAAAGATTTTTATGGACTGAAGAAATTACATAACATAAAGTAGTTGCTGTTAAGCTTTATATCAAACTTGTTAGAAAGGAATATTCAATAAACTCCAGTTTCACAGTGCTTATGTATCACATAATTCTATAGTTTCAAAAGCCAAAAACCACTGACCTTATCTCAAAGAGGAAGCATTAATATGGAGAGGGCTTGGATGCTGTTTCCTTCCATTCCAAACTACTTTACTTCCTGAAAATTAGAATTCAGAACCTTATTTAATGAACTGCATATCTATTTTTCCACACACCCTAAGATTCATTCCATAGCCTGTTTTTTGTTTTTATGGGGTGTTGCCTCCGAGAGAATAGGACATTGTTTTCTTTCTAGTTCATATTTTCATAAAATCATTTGCCTAAAGAAATTTTAAAACTTTTTAAAATATCCATAGTGATGTAAAGATTGGCTGGTGTTTACAGGATTTTTTTCTTAAATAAAATGCTGTTCTTGGTAAGGCTTGTAAACAGTGTTTCCTGTCTGTGCTTTACTTGTTCTACAGCTTACAGCCCACACTCCTTGTCTGCTTTTCAGAACTGTTTCACAACCAGATTAAAGTGCAACTGGGCCCTGCTTAAGTGACTCCATTAATTAAAAAATTTATTTAATTAGGTAGATGTAGTCAGTTGTGGGTTTGGTGAGTTGTTTGATTTGGCTGGGGGGAGGGGTTGGGTTTTTTGTTTGANCTGGGAGATGGATATTTCCTGAATTAAAAGTCTTCTGGAGTGAATATGTGACCTGCAAAATCCTAACTGAGGGTGAAATGACAATAATAAAACTCTCTTTCCTGTAGCAGTCAAGAATCATGACTTGATAATATTATATTTTAAATTTAGGTTCTGATTTTCAGGTAGCTGGTAGCCTGCTCTTGTCTCTTAAATAAGACACAATTCTGAACTAGAAAATGTGAGCTTCAACCCTGAATTGAACAAAAGTGGGTGTAGTTTTAATAATTTATTTAATCCTTTAGCACTAAAAGTTTTGTTAAGTCCTATCTTTAAGAAAATAAATTGGATAATGGGTGGTTTGACTCAAGACATTTCTAAGTTAGTTCTTTTGAGAGCTGCATAATTTTCTTATCATATAACTTATTTCCCATGAGTGTTTCACTTCCAGTAATAAATACAGCCTTGACAGCTTTTTAGCTAAGATTAATTCCTAGCATGTTTTTCTTATCATAACATCTGGTTTGCAAAGAGGCAAACAGAAGATCTAGAATAAAATTCCTATTCAGAGGTTTCTGATTCCTCTTTCAGAGAATTGTTAATCTCAGCATATGCAGGACGTTGGAATTAAGGAAGGACAGAATCTGCAAGAGTGTAAGTTAGACCAGGATCCTCATCATCCTGGTCCAAGAGAAAGCTTTCAGGCAAGCTTTCAAACTACAGAAGACAGTTAATGTCTGAGTGGCTTTCCTAATAAGAGAGGAACAAAACCAGCTAGATGGGGAATACAGTGAGATTATCTGAGAGTTTGTTTATGCTTTGTAGTAATACAGTAATGATACATCGGTAATTTATAGATAGGCATACTTATAAAGCCAAAACCATACTCCAGTAAATAGCTAAACAAAGGATTACTGTTGCTGTAGTTCTACAGAAGCTGTATTTAATAATTTCTCAAAAATGCAGTGTGCGTGCCTGAAAAGAACAGGAGGTTATAGATTTTAGGTTTATTTGCTTAGTAGCTATTTAGTTAATCAAAGAACATCAGCATACCACTGGGATGTTACACAGTTAACTAATTTGCACTTTTAAAATCATAGCTTAGTTTTAGACACGTTACTAGCTTAACCTGTATGTTTAAGCAGCTGACTAATCTTACAGTGAGATTTAAAAACAAGTGAGCTGCATAACCTCAGTAGCCTAGTACAAAAATTCCACAACATTTATATAGTTGATGTCTTTTTACAAAATACCTTCAAGAACATACAAAAAAATGCTCTGAAATTCTCTTCTATATACACTAGAGAGCTGGCGTAGACTTTACAGATGTTGGTCACGTTCTGATTTTCTGGACTGGAGAATTAAAGCTGAATGAATCTTCTTCTGTGTCAGTTCTGCTCTCAGTGCTCGTAAGTCAGATGCTGCCTGCTTTCTCATCTGCAAAAGAACCCGTAATTTAAGGAATGGCAATTTAAGGAAGCCTTTTTTGGAGCTGACATGCATATAGGTTTATATAATTAAGACTGACTTTTATACAGGTTGGCTGAATACAGGATACATCTTTCATCTTTACAATTTTACGTGTCTAATTAGATAGCCTAGTTCTAGCACTACTTTGTCTGTACATTGCCTTGATGTTTTTGAGACAACTGCAAAGTTAATTGTTCTTTCCACTCCTTGCTAGACAATGGAGAAGTCATAATGAATACATCCACCCTGGAGTACCCAGTAAACAGGGATATGGGCAATCTCTGTGATGTAGAACACTCCTATTTCAGAGCTGGAAAGCTACCCAGTGTGAAGGCCTATACTATATCTTCCTTCCAAAAAGTGTCATAGGCAGCACTGATATGGAGTAAAGCTGATGAAGAGGTCTGCCATCTGCTTGGACAGCCATTCTTTTTTGTTTTTTTCTTTTCTCTCTCTCTTTTTTTTTTTTTTGTTGTTGTTGTTGTTGTTGTTGGGGTTTTTTTTTC